>OZ007518.1:2684858-2918637 GCA_963931865.1 Axinella damicornis
TTGGAGCCCTTGGGCTGGAGGTGCTGGATCACCTGACACACAGCAAGGAAGTACCACTGTCAACATCATTGCATGGCCAAAGTTGTACAATAATTGGTGATTCTATAGTTTCTGCCCACAACAGTGGTTACACTGACTAGTTAATAAAGCAGCTATAACCTCAGCTTGAAACCGCTCCCAAAGTGGTTTAGTTATGTAAACCATTTTGACATTAGCCCGGTTACAAAGCTGCTATTGCAAGTAGCTTATAACATAATTGAATTAGCCCCCCTAAACTTGAGAATACTAACATTTTAACAGTATTCTCAAGTTTAGGGGGGCTAATTCAATTTTTGTGGGTTAGGCCACTCTGGTTCTCAGCCCTTCAAGTAGTCTCATGCATACAAAGCCAACCCGCGATAGTGGAAAGGGGATAATCATAGATTATCACTAAGTACACTCTAGCTATGGGATGTTGATATTGGATTCCACTAAAGCTAAGCCATTGATGTCGCTTGCTGGGATTCAGTGAATTGCTAAGTAGCTTGTGGTGAGGAAGTTTGGGGGTACAAGACTATCGTAACAAACAGCTCAGTGTACCTGATCACAGATGACGCCATCAAACTGCTGGTCAGGGAAAGGGAGGGAGAGGATGTTCGCGCTGTGTACCTCTACATTGGCCAGGTGGGCTGTCTTCTGCTTGGCCTGCCTCACCATGTCTTCACTCCTGTCCACGCCTGTTACCTTTCCCACAAACTTACTTGCAGCAACCATATAGTTACCTGTGCCACACCCTAGAAGGAGGTTTATGGGAAGCACAGCTTTATGCACACTGTTTAACACTTCTCACGCTCTAGGAAAATTTCACTACTGCAAGTGACAAAGCTGGGCACATGCCTGGGAATGAGGCTAGCGAGGGCAAATATAAAATTTACACACAGCAGTGATATTCTGGAATTTATTATATTATAGAGAATGATACAGCATCGTATGATGGATGCATTGTGTACGAAATACGACTCAATTGATACCAAATTGTGACTCAACCAATATAGCTACTGTATAGCTCTATTGTACCATTTGTACCTGCATCCAGGATGTGGAGGTCTTTGGGTGACTTCCCTGTGCCAACAGTGAGAGCCCCTAGGATGACCTCCACTCCAATAGCCTGACGGCCTGCAGCACAGTATAAATGCACCCGGCCATTGTTCCACATTATGAGCACATGTAATGTATACATTAGTGTGTCAGGAATGTGTCGAGCAGGTGTTACAGTGATACATGTTTCTGTGGAGAACAAGTACCCCCAAACAAACTTCCCTTGTGATATTTGTTCTCCGAACACATAAAACTAGTGTAGTCGGCTGTATTACCAATAAATGATATACAGTGTACGTTTGCCAGGGCCTGGATACCTGCAGATGTCTGGGGCCCAGACCAGGTCAACTGTTTTCTTGCGTTAAGTTACTCAAGTGCATGGTATGCTATTGAACTACATAGCTACAGGGTATTACACAATGTTGTTTTAGTTATCTAAAACTGAAATAGTTTAGTTTTTGGTTTTAATTAGGTAGAAGGCGCATTGTTTAGTTTAGTTTTAGTTTTAATTACTAAATCTCAAAAGGGTTAGTAAAGGCTCTTTTAGTTTTAGTAACCACCATTTTTGGGTGATTTTCATTCTAGTTTAGTTGTAGTTTTAATTAACAGGCTGCTCATTTTAGTTTTAGTTTTAATTACTAAAGTGAAATATGCCATACTAAAATGCATTATAGTTTTAGTTTTAGTTAACTAAAACAACATTGGTATTACAGCATGGTTGATAGTTGATACAATATTATCAAAGATGGAAACAGCTAACTAACAGTTTCTATGTTCTCTCTGGTGTGTTCAGTAACTTTAGACATCCTAATACAGGCAAGTGGACATCGCGGAAACAACGGAAACAGAAACGGAAAATGGGGAAAAGGATTATCTATGGTAGTTCATGTAGCGTGTCTTTATTCACTGGACCCTTTATTCACTGGACCCGTGTACTGGACTGGACTGGGACTCACCCAAAATTTTCTCTTCCTCATCATGTAATTATGGTTTCCTGCAGCGACTTCCTTGATTCTGGCTGGTTTCATGATTGGCCTTTTGGGGGTATATTATATAGCCATCATTTGCATCCTTCCTGTGGTCAAGTGCCCCTTTATGAATTAATACACTCTTTGCCTCCTCCAGCATTCCAGAGGTACTTTTCAGCCTCTATAGTGCTCTTAAACGTACCCTAGTTTCAGTTTGCTCAGGCTCGAAACACGGTAATTTCAGCAGCGGATACATGAGTCTACTACGTACACCCACCAATTAACAAATTTTCAATGCTGTTTGCACCCTTCAGGTGCACCCACCCACCTCCCACTGTCCCACCTTTCTGCTCATGCAGTTGGTCTTCATAAGTGCTCAGTTCAGCTTTATGTCTGAACTTCTGTCCCCAGAGGTAATTTTTACTCTAAAAAACAAAACTTGGTTGTTTTAGCCATACAGTCGTTACCTTGGTTGCAGACAAGCATATGGCAACCTCTATATCACTCTAAAATCAGAATGGTTGTTTTAGCTGCCTTTGGCGGCTCATGCGCTCCTGTTTTAGCCATACAGTCATTACCCTGGTTGCAGACAAGCTGAAGAGACTGTGGTTATGAGCCTCTATATATAGAGCTCAATGCTGTTAAGGCAGCCTCAACTTTTTGTTCCTTAGCCGGCAAGTGAATTATGATTATGATATTACTGGATATATCTCATAAACCCATGGCAGTATGAACATAGGGTTTGTGGTTAATGTAAACTTGACTAGTGAACTCAAGTTTTAATCATAATTAAAGTTTCCATGACAACGAAATCAACATGAACCGGAAGTAAACAAAGGCATTGTCGTGATGCCTATTTGTGTTTTTGCGGAGCAGAAAGGCCAATAGCAGCGACTCCAAACTACGCACACTGCAACTTCAGAAAACAGTGAACCTAAATGTGTCTGGCAAGAGTGAGTATCTCATTCCTCTTTCGTTAAGGATGGCAAACTGTATCAAAAATTGTCTCCAATTACTACACCTTCACGGAACTTACGATAATATAAATCCCAAGGGAACTGTATTCACCAAAAGCCAGACAGAACCAGAAAGTTCAATCCCTGAAACGATAGACACTCAAACAAGTCGCTGGTCAAGTTGTCTTCTGCTCCGCAAAACGGCAAATGTAAGTCGGGTTGCTTTGACCTGGCAGCCATGCGGCTCAATCGGTCAATTGAAGCTTCATGCGGCCAGTTGAAGCTCTACAAATTCAATTAGCATAGTTAAACTCGCACTTGGTGGTCAACAGAATCCAAACTAGAAATGCGTATAGGAGGTTACTATCAGCTCCCTCAGCACTACCATAAGCACAATGGGTGAATGGGGAACACCTATATAGTGCCTCAGCCCTAGAGCTTCCTCATCTAGCTAGCTACCACCATAAGTATACTTGGGAGGTTGCCTTATGCAATTAGTCTCTAATACCATGGTAAAAATTGCTCATAACCACAGCTTGTCTGCAACCAGGGTAACGACTGTATGGCTAAAACAACCAATCTGTTGTATAGAGTGTGATATGCAGTTGCAGTTTGAAAACAGGTATAAGTATAGGTTCCAACACTCCTTTTGAGGATTCGTACAATGCGTAATATGTACAGGTTGAGAGGTAATTACTGGTAATATTATTGTACCTTGTTTGTCGATGCTTTTAGGGGACACTGGCACATAGTATGCACAAGCTTTTAGGGGACACTTTGGTAACAAACAGGGCATTATATGAATCAGGGACACTTTAGTAACAAGCAGGGCATTATATGCACAATCAGGGACACTTTGGTAACTAGCAGGGCATTATATGCACGATATTAATCAGGGACACTTTGGTAACAAGCAGGGCATTATATGTAGTGCAGCGGCATATCAAACCAATCGTTCACTTTTTGATAAAAGCACCAAAATTGGTACACATATAGATTAATATACTGTGAACATTTTTAGATATTGAGGCATGTGAAATTGTGCCTGCGCCAGCCGTGGTGGGCGGTTTCCAAAATGGCCGCCATGTGGCGTTATTCAACGAGAACAATGTAGTACTATAATGTCTTTAATAGCACTTTTAGGGGTCTTAGGGGTCTTTTCCATAACTTGTCAATGCCCCCCCCCCCCCCCCCCCCCCCCCCCCCCCATCCTTGCTAGAATTATTCTGTGTTTATGTGCCACGTTACAGCAGTGATTTCCAGAAATGGACATGCATAGAGGTCCGGTTATTAATTATAATGAACCTTTCTGGGAACAGAAACTGGCATCTTGCTGGTCTAGTAGCAGGGATTCTATATGGGGGCTGCAAGATATACGTAGGCATTTAAGAAGAACATGCTGCCTGCATTCCTGCAAGAAAAATGGGCTGACTGCTGGGATTCGGGGAAACATCTGGGGTACAAATTAGTATGTTTGGGGTGACAATCAATTGGATTTGGATTTAAAGTCCAAAAGGAGCCAGTGATAGCATTCAAAAGGAGGTGTGTTCTCTGCATTGCTAGAAGTGGCTACAGATTTGTACCAGTCCACCCACTCTGTTGGGCATGAAACAGCAGGGCAAAATATGATTGTGTGAATGCCATTAAGGCAATTGCCAGTGCAATTACAGTACAATGGATTATAATAAGACCATGGCATGGATAATCCTGGTGTTGTATGACTGCAATTTAACTGTGATGTGATGAGCCAGGCATGCGGAGTTCCTCTTGCAGATGAATGCGAAGGATCAACACGATGCTTGGTCTTTTGGGGTATTCTCTTTGACAGCATAGCATGGGAATTGTGCCTACTAGAGGTAGAGTGGTTCCATACAGTTAGCATGGATAGACAAGGTGGTGGAACAGGAGAAATAGTTAGAATATATTCCAAGGATTATTACGTAGTTCTGTTGGGAATGAAACAGCAGGGCAAAATATTATTGTGCGAATGCCATTAAGGCAATTGCCGGTGCAATTACAGTACAATGGATTATAATAAGACCATGGCATGGATAATCCTGGTGTTGTATAATATTATATGACTGCAATTTATGAGCCAGGCATGCGGAGTTCCTCTTGCAGATGAATGCAAAGGATCAACACGATGCTTGGTCTTTTGGGGTATTCTCTTTGACAGCATAGCATAGCATTAATTGGGAATTGTGCCTAACAATGGGAATTGTGCCTACTAGAGGCAGAGTGGTTCCATATAGTTAGCATAGATAGACAAGGTGGTGGAACAGGAGAAATATTCCAAGGATTATTACGTCTGCTGTGTGAGGAAGCTAGGAAGTGTAAGGATATGGATATTAATACCACTGAAACAACCAGTGCTACCAGTAACACTAGCTGAGTCACAGCATAGTGCATTTACTTATTTGCCATTCATTCTGTCTTAGTTACCTGGTTACCTGCAGAGTGTAATTATCACGTCAGGCAATTGGAATGACGTAGCCTTGCAGTTGCCTCTCTTTTTCGTCAAACATACATGTATCTCCCAAACACTCACCACATCTTCAACACTGTAAAAACTATATTGGTTGTTTTAACCACAGAGT
This sequence comes from Axinella damicornis, assembly GCA_963931865.1. Classification (NCBI taxonomy): domain Eukaryota; kingdom Metazoa; phylum Porifera; class Demospongiae; order Axinellida; family Axinellidae; genus Axinella; species Axinella damicornis. Next base: position 2,690,457 of record OZ007518.1, read on the forward strand.
GGTTACCTTGGGTGCAGACAAGCTGGAGACAGTGGTTATTAGAGGTTTAATTGCATAAGACAACCTGCAAAGGCAACTGGCCCAGATCATCTCACTGACCATCTTGGGAACATCAGCAAGCCACTACAACTGGTTGTCATGGAAAATTCATGCCCTTCATGGCAGCAGAGAAACTAGTGGATAAGATCACACGATTATGGTTGTAAGATAATCTGGGCCACCTTCCTCTCAAGTTGCCTTATTCAATTGGTCTCTGAACCCCTTCTAACCACTACCTGCAGACAAGCTCGTTAGAAGGGTTCAGAGACTAATTGCATAAGGAAACTTGAGAAGAAGCTGCCCAGATTATCTTACAACCATAATCGTGTGATCTTAACCACTAAACATCTCTGCTGCCATGAAGGGCATGAATTTTCCATGACAACCAGTTGTGATGTTCCCAAGATGGTCAGTGTGATGATCTGGGCCAGTTGCCTTTGCAGGTTGCCTTATGCAATTACCCTAACCCTTGTCCAATAACCACTGTCTCCAGCTTGTCTGCACCCAAGGTAACCACTCTGTGGTTAAAACAACCAATATAGTTTTTACAGTGAATAATGGCTTAGCTTATAGATAAATAATCAAGACACACTTGGCAGCCAAAATGCTAAGGGCCTACCAAAACCGATGCAGTACACATGAATAAGCTCAAAGTGCATGGTGGAAAATGGAGTGTGTAGGAAATGAGCATTGGACAAACTATGCTGACCCCCCTCTTCCGAAGCCAGCTACATTATATTCATGATACTACACTATAGATCTGAGGCCTGTGGTCTCCAAAGTCAGGGGTATCATATACATATAGTGGCTTGCAACTTTGGGCTTTTTGAGATATTTGTACCAACAGGTCAGCAACATGATATTTGGCTACTTGGTTGCATTGTTTATTTGTGTCGAAACTGTACTTGACAATACTACCAACCAGTTCCAAGACAGAACAGTTTCATGCTGGCAATTAGTGCATTGGGCATATATAGGGGATCAATGAGTATGTTCAGTGGTAGCATTTATGGCCTACTGAGCAGTAAGGAATACAAAGCAAGGGCCATTACGATATATACAAGGGAGAGCATTATTGACAACCCCTCCCTCCAGGCCATTGGGACTTGGAATCAGCCTATAATCATGGAAATAGCAGTTTTAGAATCAGGGCAGTAACCACTGTGGCAAGGCATCCCATGCACATTCCACGTTAATTTGTTGGGTAGAAGCGTATAAAATCCATACTTGAATGCCAAGACATGCAATGGTTAGTTTCACATCGTGACGTTGTAATGTTGTCTGCAGTTATACATTCTGGCTAACCACTGCATGGACTTATCTTTCCCATCACTGACTTTCATGCACGTGGTGTAGTATGTATAATATTATTATAATAGCAGTTTTAGAATCAGGGCAGTAACCACTGTGGCAAGGCATCCCATGCACATTCCACGTTAATTTGTTGGGTAGAAGCGTATAAAATCCATACTTGAATGCCAAGACATGCAATGGTTAGTTTCGTGACGTTGTAATGTTGTCTGCAGTTATACATTCTGGCTAACCACTGCATGGACTTATCTTTCCCATCACTGACTTTCATGCACGTGGTGTAGTATGTATAATATTATTATATCGCAAAACGTTTTGCATCAAACTCATAGGAAAGGGGAGGGGAGCCACACCCTGGATAGAGTGTCCTATTGGGGAAAGTATACATCTTCCAGTGGACAATGGTGGAAGGGCCACCTTTCCACCCAATTGCAAACACCCCAAGGACTAGGTATGGATATGCAGATGTGCACCTGATATCCATAGTTGGGGAGTGAAGCTGTCATGTGATCAGCAGCAAGTGAGTCATGTGATTGGAAAGCTCTCACTGCCACTGCTACACTGCATCGTTGACCTGACTCACCTCCAATGAACAGTGGTAGCTGGTACCAATTACTGACAATGGCCAAAAGAACAGATTTAAATGGGAATGACAGGCAACCGATTATGGGACGCCGGACAATGGTGAACCAGGGTGGAGCTGATTATTCACAACATTAGCAACACTAGCTGTGGTGGAGACAGCTGCAAGCTGTATATAGCAGTAGTAAGTAAAGTATGGGGTATTCGATCACCCGCCCACCTAGCTGTTCCCTCATATAGCCGCTACTGTCCACTGCATGAGTCCTCTCTCAGTGAGACTGAGTCAGGTGTTAAATTTGTGTTTCATGTGTAGAAGAGCTTGAAGGATTACCACTAAGAGTCATTTAAGACAACATTGCCAAATTTGGTAACGTTGCACGGCGGCCATTTTGGAAAACGCCCACCACGGCTGACGCAGGCACAATTTCACATGCCTCAATATCTGAAAATGTTCACAGTATATTACTCTATATGTGTACCAATTTTGGTGCTTTTATCAAAAAGTGAACGATTGGTTTGGTATGTCTGACTATGCCGCTGCACTACAAGTATATCTTTTGAGAATGGCTGCATAATGTAACCAAGGGCGCATAAACCGCCAAAAAAGAATTAGCTAGTCTATGTCCTACAAAACTAAAACTGAGAAACAAGACTGGGTTCAATTTCAAAGCAGCATCATAATGTTAATGTAGCTATAGAGTTCTGTGATACACAATAACTACTCAGATTGAAAACAAATAAACGAACCAAAAATCGCTATAATTATAGCTGTTCAGTTATTTTCATTTCGCAGCCATCTGGGCGACAAGTTTCTCGAGTGCCTCCCTCAGGGAAGCAACCTCACCAGCCAGCTGTTCAGTCTGCTCCTCTGTCTTCTTTGCCTGCTCTTCTGACTGCTTTGCCTGCTCCTGCAGTTGGTAAAGACACAACACAATGTGATACTACTATCACATTGTGTAAGGTCTTGTCTGTTCTCATCAACTAATTCTGGGTCTGCATAGCTACACACTGCCTGGTATAATGGTTAGTTGCCCCTACGTGCACTATCATTGTATCAACACTATCACTAATAATACTGTGTACCTTATGATACTCTGACAGCTGTCTGACTGCCTCCTGAAACTGCTCACTCTGATTTTCAGCGTGTTTGTTCAGTTTGGCATCCAACTGCTCACCGTGTTCCCTCAGCTTGGTGTCAAACTGCTCACTCTGCTCCTGAAGCTTCACCTCCAACTGCTGACGCTGCTTCCGCAGCTGCTTCTCGAGGGATTCCTGAATTAGATTTACAGTGACATACTTCTTATACCGGTAGTGTCACTTTCTGTAAACCACTTGTAATACTTTGCCCTTCTTGGAATTTACGAACCTTCGAAATTGGGTATGGGATATCAAAGATTTTGCCTAGATTAATCAGGAAGCTGTATTCAGCACCTAGAAAATTATAGTGCATAGCTGACGCACGCTTAATTCAGACGCCAGTGCATGTAAACGGGGTCTAAGTCTACACAAAGGAGGTTTGCATGGTCCAAGGACAGCTATTCAGTTGCATGACTGGTCAAAAGTTACTTCAGCAGCTACCGTAATTTGGGAAAGTTTCGTTGTTAAAATATTTTCGTAGACAGAGACGGCTACGAAAATTAAACGCACGAAAATATTTCGACAGCTAATTATTAAAACAACGATAATTTTACGGTACGAACTCTGATTGCGAAACAGTTCAACGATGTCAATTCGAAGCTACTTCCAAGCCGAAGGACGGTCTTCCCGATCCCAGGGGGTCGTTATCTTCTTGTCTGCCCTCGCAGGCAATTGCTCTTCCGAACAAGGAAGTGGAGAAGGTGATGAGCGATACAGGCAAGCAGCGTGGTCAATACAGGAGGTGAGACGAACTATTTTTGAGCGTGCGTGGCTCCCTCTCACATATCAGCATTTTTCCAGCTGCTGCTTCCCATGTTTCTTTGTACACATGGTAGCCTCGAATACAACAGACTCTTTCGAACTCCTCATGCCAGATCGCTCGAATTTCTTGGCGTCGCAAATGTTTCGTGTTAAAAATTTTTCGTTGCCCGGATGGGCTACGAAAATTTTTTAACACGAAAATATTTCACATGAAATATTTTCAACTCGAATAATTCTCAATTTACGGTACACGCTCCTTGGTGCTAACATTGATCACTACTGATGCACCTACCGGAGGTGGTTTGATGGCGTCCAAGACTTTCACTCCAGAGCTGCAGTACTCATCCGTGGTCCACCACTTTGAATACCACTTGGCAAACCACTTTCGAACCTTGGCTAGTCGTCCGGTGTCATACACGTCAGGATAATAAACCAAGTCTTGATCACTAGTTCCTCTCTTACACCACCGAGGCAGCAACGTCACTGGCACATTGGGATAATGTTTCCTGGGCTTAATTGCAAACCAATGGCGAATTCCCAGAGACTCAAGTAGCTCCTCAAAGCTCAAGATGAGGTCAATCTGATAAAAAAGCAGTTAACTGTGAGAAGTACAGCTTATGACGACAAAATGAATATCACCATCCTCACCTGTAATTCAATTTTGTTCTCACTGGCAGCTTTTCGAAGGCGATCAACATCACCAACAGCTAGACCAACCTAAAATATAGAACAAGCTCAAGATGAGGCATGAGGTCAATCAGATATCTCATACAGTATCTGCTAGGAGGGACTGTATAGCATCGCCCTGGGGACATGTAAGTGTACCGTAGAGTACATATTAAGCCCCATTTATTGGGGACTCCCACATTAGAATGCTGCTGAACAAGGGGGTGGGCGCTAGATACGTACTCAGACTAATAATTAGGCATGTACCCATTCAGCTAAAACAGCTAGTTCCAGAAGATTAGCAACCCACCAGCAAGTTGCTCAGCAGAACTGGCATCAGAACCAGGAAGATGATCCAGAGAAGGAAGGAAGCTGGTGGGAAGGCTATCTCCTGCTCACCCTCCTGCTGGTGGTACAGCTCATCATAACCCAGTTCTCCAGTGGTCATGGCCATCACCTTGACAATGGCTCGTCCGGGGTGGGAGAAAGCTGTACGCTGGAGGATGCACAGTCAAGTAGCTGTACTGAATTCAGTGCATGTATGGTGTAGAGCTGTGTGAGAATAGCTTCCTTGGTGCATGTGACTTGTGTGGTTTTGTTAACACCAGCCAGGTAAGAACATGAACTCCATTTGTCTGGATATACGTACATCTGCTGCTGCATCAGAGCTTAGACACTTTAGCACACTTTGAAATTTTATTTCTATCATGTAACTGCCCAAGTTGTATTTCAAGATTGTACCCCATGGCCATTCTATACTACAACAGTTCGGTGCAAGCATCATGATCAAGTGAACTCTATCTCATCATTGCATAGAAGGCTCAACCAGCTGGGAAGCACAAAAGCTGATGAACCACTCATTTCCCACGTTCAGGCGCACAACCCACAGTGTCACAGCTGTTTGGCATTTCTAGGGTGCTTAGCTGAAATTCAAGTGGACAGTGGATATAAAACACTTGAACCTATTAAGATAAAGGATGTTTCAACTCCCTATGAACAAAGTCGTAAAAGGTCTTGAAAGTTCAAGTACGAACAATTATAGTCCCGTTCCCAGACCTTTTATCCAGCACAAATATCGCTTTCAGTATTCCCCGCACGCAATACCCAAAGCAATCCGCCCTGAGGTTGGATGGGGCTGGGACCGAGACTACACAATTAGTGCCACTTACCATTTTATCAGGTTCAAACAACAGCATGTAGAATGCCAGAGCAAAGGCAATCACCAGCAGCACAGCCAGAAAGGCTATCTTCATGAAGGAGATAAGAATATTCATGAACATCAGAGCGTAGACTCCCGTCACAGGCCATTTCTGGAGAAAGGTTATCAGTCCGACCCATCCTAGAAATACGGCTACCACTCCAATTTGCCACTGCCAGCTGTAGACACACAGACAGGGGGTGTCAAATACGTATGTGAATATTATGGAGAATAGGTAAAGTGGGATCTCCAGCCAGTTGACCCAGTCCAGCAGGTACTCCAGTGGGTGTCTGCAGAGTTGGAATATCTTTGCTGTGAGCCGAAACAATGCAGTCAGGATGGTAACTACTGCACCAACGTAGAGGAATCGGTACTCGTGAACTGATAATCCTAGATGGTATGAACAAACAGAATGAACTTAGCCTCGTTCCCAGGCCATGTGGGAGGCCTGGGAATAAGGCTAGAATGAACTATAATCGCTAAATGTACTGGGATTACTATAACAGTCCCACCTTCACAATCCTCCGGCGCCATCCCATTGAATGATCCGCTCAACACATCAACACCTGCAATATCAGGTATAACCAATACCATTACAAATGGGTACGGTATGTGTCTTAAAATGATGCCGAGATTTGGAACACTTTTCCGATATGCATTCGTGCACCACAAACTGGAAGGCTTCTTCCGAAAATGGGAAGTCTTCTTCTGAAGACGCGGAAGGCTTCTTCTGAAGAGCGCTAGCTTTGTGAGTCTCTGAAAATGGTGCAGCTTCGCTTGCGGATCTTCCGTAGTTCCTTTAGGCCTTCCGTAGCTGCGTATAGGTCTTCCAGAAACGTGTTTTGTAACGGAAACCCAGACCAGTGATGGAAAGGTTTCTGAACTGCGGCATCAATTTTAAAGTGGCGTACTGTACGTAGATGTGCTAACATGTTTTTTCCAATGGGCTGAGCACTGCAAGACCAAATGCTGTCAGAAATGCCAGAAATATGAGGTAGATGAAGAGATTCCCAAAGAAGATGTATCGGCCAAATCTGGTCCACTTGTATTCGAGGAGGGTGATCACCAATGGGTGCTTCAAGAGGGTTGAGCAGTCGTGCTCCCTCTGCAATTAAAATAGAAAGAATGAACTAGAGCAAATTGGAAGAATACCATTATTAATAATCAGGGGCGGCAGCGGCATAAAAGAAGTGGTACGGCTCACTATCATAGCGCACTGCGGAAGGCGGTGCCCGGAGGGCACTGTGGGTGTTGGCAGAGGCGCGAAGCGCTGATCTGTCCGCGCGAAGCGCGGTAAAAAAATTTTCGCATGTATTTTTAGCGATGAGGAAGCGCTCTCGTAGCATCAAAATGGCCGTTTTGGGAAAGAAAAGACCTTGGCTGCTGTGGAGTTTGAATGGTAGGCCCACAACTAGGACGAGAAACAGCCGAGTCTGCATATAAGATCAAGCGTAGATTTTGCGTGACTACATTGCACGTGATATTATAATCAGGTCGGCTGGAAAAGTGGTCCGGCCAAAGCCGGACCAGCCGGACCGGCGGCGCCGCCTCTGATAATGCCCCTAAGTGTAGTTACTTATGTAACAGCCAGTTGGTAAAAGATTCTTCCTCAAACATCAGTTACACAGAACATCTTTTCCCCTACCAGTAGTGTGATACGGGCGCAGTATTAATTTTGTGCTTTATGTTACTCACAATCAGGTTGAGGGGGTGATGGTATTTCGTGAACTTCTTTGGACGCCAGGATCCAGCTCTGCTGCATGGAGGATGAAGGATCAATATAACTAGTGAACTCTACAGGTTTCCTGTACCTGCATCGGGTATCCTACCTGTCTGGGGAAAATTTGTCCTGGAAATCGTCAAGAAACTCGTAGTTGTAGTCAACCTCAAGGGTGTCACTGGTAGCATGCACCTGGTTATCCCTGCGATCTTTTGTGCCTTCATTGGTGGTAACACATCTATTGAATGCCACTTCAGCAACATCTACGTAGAAGAATGTAGTGCCATTGAGTGAATAGTGGTGCTTATGCAAAAAATACCACATACTTCGTATGCACAGTCAACCTTTCTGAATAAATGGGGTTCACAGAGCAGGGTGCAGCTCATCTGACTCAGATACCAAGGGGAGATGTGGGGAAGATCAGGGGGCGGCATACCAGCCCCTTTGGTGTTATACCAAGGACATACCAGCCATGCACAGAAGTGGCGGCTAGTAGTAGACTTATCCACACCCCAGGGCCAGAGTGTGAACGATGGGAGCTTTTCCTCCTCAGCTACCCATCAGTAGGGGAGGCAGCACAAACCACCATAGTGTTTGCCTCACTGGTATTCAGAAGGTTTGGGCTCAAATCCCCGGACATATTCCTCCACCATTCTTATCAACCCTCAGGATTGGTATTCAACCTTACGTAGCTTACCTGGCATGTAAGTAATCAGCTTCCTCATAAGAGGGGTATCCCACATTGAATTCCTCAGCATCTCCTTCCATTTGTCATGGCCCAGTAGGATTACAGCAACATCCCTATCCAGAAACATACATGAATTGATTGTATGCAGTAATTACACGCGTACATGTTTACGTGTACACGTGCAACCTTCAATCAGAAGTTTCACCATCTCAGGATACAGTGATTTGGAAAGTAAAAGATGGCACTGACATCACTTATCAGAGCACTAATCACAGATATGGTATGCAGCTTTGAAATTTACGCCGACATTTGGAATGCCTTTCCAACGCATTGCGGTGCAAACCAGAAGGCTGTTCCGAAAATTGGAAGGATTCTTATAAGAATCAGGAAGCGTCTTCTAAAGAAGCAGAAGCTTCTATATCTTGCGAAGAACTCTGGCTTTGTTTCAAAAACATATTATGCATGGTGCAGCATTGCTCACGAATACTGCATCATTAGATCTCAGCACAGTGTAATGGAGATATGTACACCATGTTATGTTGAAGATTGGTGGCATCAACCACAAATATATAGATCTCAGCACAAGGTACTGGAGCATAACATGTTAGCTGTACTGATCTTACCTGTGTCTTGAATCAATAGCCCAGGAGAGGGAGTTACGCCCACCGTCATCCGTAGCAGTCGGGTCCGCCCCTTTCTCCAATAGATATTTCACAGTCTCGGCATTTCCACCATGACATGCTTGGTGCAAAGGTGTACGCTACAGATACACAAGACAGGAAGTAGGTAGCTACAACAAAAATAATCCGCTTCAAATTATTCACGCATAAAGCCTAAATGTTTTCTCTCTCAATATAGCTTCTTCTCGGCACACTTCCACCCCCGATTCATGGTTGTTTGTAGTGCGCCTTTAAAATCACAAGCAAAGTACTCCTTGTCACCAGGGCATGTCACATGAAAGTACCCCTTAATTGTAACCAGGGCATGTCACATGAGAGTACCCCCTGTAACCAGGGCATGTCACATGAGAGTACTCCTTGTCACCAGGGCATGTCACATGAGAGTACTCCTTGTCACCAGGGCATGTCACATGAGAGTACCCCCTGTAACCAGGGCATGTCACATGAGAGTACCCCCTGTAACCAGGGCATGTCACATGAGAGTACTCCTTGTAACCAGGGCATGTCACATGAAAGTACTCCTTGTAACCAGGGCACGTCACATGAGTGTACTCCTTGTAACCAGGGCATGTCACATGAAAGTACTCCTTGTAACCAGGGCACGTCACATGAGTGTACTCCTTGTAACCAGGGCATGTCACACAATTCTGCTTGCTACCTTGTGCTCTGCCAGGAATCAGCAAAGGTTACACTCCTACCGAAAACAGCAACACTAAATGGAGTGAGCGGTATAATCTCATTTGCTTACCCCCCAGCGACCTTTGGTGTTGACATGAGCTCCCTTCTCAACAAGGTACTTCACCGTGTCAACCCTGCCACTCTTAGCAGCCTCGTACAGGGGAGTCGACTACAAGAAAGAAACAAAGCTACTAACACACAAGCTGCTTTTTGTAGGGAGTCTCCTGATGAGAAATATTCACTACTTCAATGTGGGGATTTTGGGTACCACGCTATACGTATGTTTTCAATAATCAAAATGCCTTGAATTTGGTGTTACAAGGGGACATTTGCACCGTCACATAATGGTTTGACAAGTAAATTCTAATTCAGAACATACTCTCCCAGGGAGGTTTTGTAAGGTAATTACATCCATCCTGTCAAGTTCATACTAACAACAATACTGCAAAATAGAGTCTCATTCACTCACTCTACCATCATCTTTGATGCTGACGTCAGCTCCCTTGTCACTGAGGTATCGGACAACGTCAGCATTGTCTGTCAGAGCTGCCACATGCAGGGGGGTCCTCTGATAGAGAGAAGAAAGAAAGTGCAATATTCACTACCTCTTGCAATATTTTCACGATTATGGTACCATGCTACGTACATAATTATACCAGTGGGCATGCGCTCTTTTCAATACCATCCTTAAAGTTGCTGTCACAATGGGACAACCACATGCGCTCCTTGTAACAAGGGCATGCCACACAGTTGACTAAAGCTAAGTGAACATATACTGCTGGCTATAGAGTGTGTCTTGCAGTCAGCAGTAGTCTCATTCACTTACCCCTTTGTGATCTTTGATGTCCACATCGGCTCCCTTCTCGATGAGGTACCTCACGGCACCAACTTTGCCATTCTCAGCTGCTTCATGGAGGGGAATCAACTAAGAGAAGAAACGAAGCCAATAACACACAGAACATGAAGCATGTTCTGTGACGAAGTCACATATTGGAGGATACATCATGTGCCTTTTTCAATTGGCCTCTCGTTATAGTAGGTAACAATCAACAATACTGTGCTATTAGACTCTCCATACGCATCTCTTTGCATTAAACATGTTTAAAGGAAAAAAACAAAGAAAGAAAAAAAAACAAACAAAAAAAACAGTAGCGCAAAAAGTTGCTCTATATATAGACCCTAACGTTGTACACTATCGTATAACTAATTAACTAACCAGCAGTACAAGTTAAGCTAGTCTGCTGTAGTATTTAGCCTCCTCGTTCCCAGGCCATTCCCACCTCCAGTACTCCAGTATGAAATACCGCTGCCGTATTTCATACTAGAAGCGATCAAATACTGGCGGTGGGAACGGCCTGGGAACAAGGTATTACCTTTCTCCGATAATTGCTTGTGCTTAACTTGGTGTTGATATCTACAAAGAGGGAAAAAAAACACATTTTACTTCAGGTATAATGGCAGGTATACACAAGGTGGAATGGAGCAGGGCAGAAATGACGATAATTCATCGGTGAAATTCCGGTATTAGCCAAATGTGTAACCAGCAACATAAGGCCAGAAGCTCTTCCAGACTGCAGTCGATTTTTCTTCTTGTGCCTTCTGTTTGGGAACCCTTCTGGGTATACCACTGCTAAATCGAAAGGTTGCTGGTTCGAGTCCTACCATCACTATAGGACATTTTTATTCTGTCTTCTAGGAGTTGACTCAGCTCTACCCTAAAAAAATGAGTAGGTGCATCTTTGAAGGCATTTTCACCTGAAATAGTTCACACCACATCCGGGAAGCAAAGCCGTTGGTCCCGGGGGAAATTGTTCAATTAGGCTCTGCCTTCTCCAAGCCCTCATCATGGTAAACCCCTCAAGGGTAGCTATATAGCTAGTTTACTGCTGTTTATCTGGCAACACTGCCTTACCTACACCCTTCCGAATCAGGCTATCCATCATTGGAATTGACCCGGCCCTTGCAGCATCGCACAGAGCACCGCTGGCAGCTAGTCCCCTCACTGTATCACCACAGTCCTGGAAAAACTCCTCAACGTCTGATAGTCGCCGATTGAATGGCTCCACCTCACCTAGCTGAATGGCCTTCTTGAGGTCCTCCAGCACATCCTTCTAAATGGGTAAAAGAGGCACATGTTTCTTCAACATTGAAATCACGTGGGGAGAGATGGGGGGGGGGGGGGGGGGGGGGGGGGGGGGGGGGGTGATAGCAAAGCTCTGTCAACACCATGCCCACCCACCATTCAATGGCCAGCATAGTCGGTAAAGCCTTGTCAATACTATGCACGCCCACGCCCACCCACAATTGCCATTTAACGGCCAGCACAGCCAGCAAGTGTAAAACCTCCTCTTTCTATGAGACTGTTCTCGTTCCTCAGACCTGTCTCTACATACAGACATTCCAGCTAGGTTCACTGTCTGAATCTCTATGGTGACTGCAAATAGAATTTGTGTTCAAGAGAGCTTATATATATAGTTCAGTCTAATTCCTTTTACTTATTATGTGTATGAGGTTTCTCCAATTGGTGCCTGTCATAGCACCCCGTTTATTAGTTAAGGGTGTTTACTGGGAAGTCTATCAAGCTCCCTACGCCCCACCCCAAGCGAAAGAGAAAATTGGTCTAGCTCCATAGATTAGGAAGGGAGCATACATATTAGTGAGAGACTACGGAATGTGCCAGCACAATCTGAAATTTCACTATCTACCACCCCACAACATACTGTCTGATGCAATAAAATTAAGCAGACGTAAGCAGAAGTATGTCACTTACCCCATCCTTCATGTTCACATCAGCTCCATGATCAACTAGGTATTTCACCGAGTCTTTACTGCGCTTCTTGCCTGCCATGTGCAGGGGCGTCGTCTGATGGGGAGAAAGAAACAAAATTGAACATCAACACCACAACGTAATCTAGCTGGATTTGTGATTGCACTTGCTTAGCATAAAAGCACTTCGTCATAGCAATTCTCTGTACCTTCCTTAGCAAATACCATTCAACTGGTAACAAACTTTTATGGTGTTGAGGCAGACTCTATAATGGCAATACATACCGTATTGAATTGGGAGATAGTGTGTCACAAATGAGGCATTCATGCAGAACAGTTCAACACTAGGCCTGCACGATATCACTTTTTTCACCCCACGATATATCATCACGCATGATGCCACGATATTACTAAATATCGTACAAAAAAGTAGCCATACAGCTTGGCAAGGGCAGAGGTAAGGCAAGGTATAACTAATAAAAGTACAATCTGGCTGTAAGATTACCGTCCTTCGCTGAGACTTGGTGGCTTGCATACGCACGCAGCATTTCGGGCGGTCAGGTGATCGTGGTTTGCCTTTCTCGTCCGCTTCGACGCCAAAGTCGTTCCAAACACAGGGGCGGCAGCGGCATAAAAGAAGGGATCGGCTAAATTCACCCGTTTTGAAACATATGAATAATTAATAAGTTACGTTTAACCCTTTGGTGCGTGCAAGTCAGGTACATAAACAATGAAAATGAGCTGCCGTCGCTGGTCTAGTCACAGAGATTCTTGGGCCATGTATTGGTGGTCTCCATCTGCTGGAGTACCGGCACTGGGATGGCAGGTACAGTTACTCCTGGAGGTGCTTTGAAATAGCCATTTTGAAGCCCCTGGGTATAGAGTGGAAACAAGTATAGACTACATCGTGTCTCCAAACGTGGAAGTTGAGCTTAGCTAATAGCAAACCTGTGCGAAGTAGCGAGGAGACACTTTATTGTGCATGTGAAAGTTGGTGTTTCCAGAGTTTGTTGTGGATAGTACTGAACCTGCATGAAATTACATGTTATGTCCGTTTGCAATCTTTTGATGATGTCAGTACACTTTGTGGCTTACACTTCCTCTTTGCACAGCAGTTTCTTTCTCCCTGGGCCTCCAAATTTTGGCTTGTCAGCACAAAAGAGACAGTCCCCACAGTCGTCTTCTACTAGGCACCCTTCGCACTCGCCACACCTTGATCTCTTCTTGCCTGTAAACAGTAACAACTGCTGAGGTGAGTGTGCCTTCGTAAGAAACAGTATGTACAGCACAAATAACCTGCAGTAGGTTTCCCTGGCTTAGTAGTCCTTCCCGGCACTACTTCTGTGGAAGGTAATGTTGCAGTGGTGTTTGCCTTTTCTGCAGCCTCCTGTAAGAGTGTCCGGTACGCAAACAATAAGTACATCTATGTGATATCACATTAATTGGAGTGAGCTGTATGCTAGCCACCTATGAAGCAGCCAATCTATGCATGAGGTGAGAGTGAGAACTGAAGCATTATTCTCAAAAGTGGATGAGTTTGCCCTACCTGTTGAATTTCTAATACTGGTAGTTAAATGAATACCCACTAAATCCCTAATCCACTAAATTTTGATTATGATACCTTTCGAAGACGGTCTGCTCGAATACCAACCCTGTTCCGATAGGCTGAAGGGGCTTTGTTCCTTCGTCCATTAGTTTCCTTAAGAGCACTACATTGTCGAAGCCTCATTCTCGCCCTGATATGAGCATACTTGTTCTTGGTTTGGCGTGCTCTTTCAACCACTGCAGGCCTGATGATCAGTCCTTCCACAGTAGGCAACTTTTCCTGGAAGTCTGACTTGATTTTCTTTAGCTGCTCGTCTAGGTGCAACAGGTCATCAGCAGTAGGGCAAGCATATGTAAGTGTGCCTATTTCCTTCAGAGTGATCCTCACTCCCTCTGCAGCTGACTGTATGGAGACACACTGCTTCTGTGGCAATGTAAAGTACATTGTTCACAGTGATACTGTGGATTACATAATACACACACTTACTCTCACTGGTAGGTCACCAAGCACATCTGTGGTATCCATGGAGTCATTTGTGGTGTTATCAATGGCAATTGGTTCACTCCTCTGCTGGAAGTGGCAACAGATTGCATCTACATCCATTGAGAGGTAGGCACTCTGGAGGTATTGCGAAGGTAACTGCTCCCATTGCCACTCTTTCCTGTGCTTAAACACTGCAAAGAAGTGCTTACATGGCAGATGGTGCCGTAGCCAATCTTTGCATGTGCACGAAGGCATCTGATCAGTTGTGTCCTTGCCAAAGTTGATCTTGTACTTACATCCACTTGCCTTCTCCACCTCAAAGATGCCCTTCTTGCTGTCAACATCATGGATGGACTCAGCAGGAAACTTGGAGCTGTTGGACTTCCGGTCAAGGCAATGCAGAATCACAGAGCGTGGCCTATCATGAAGGTATGGTGGAACGAAATTCTTGTAACTCCTGTACTGCGATGATTGCTGATAATTCTTCACAAGATACTTCTGCTTGCAGCATGGGAGATAATTCTCAACCAGGAGGGTGATAGTATTTGACAGAGTGGTCTGACGCCTTTTGCGTGGTAAGAAACTGTACTTGAACAACTTGTTCTGGGCTTCAGTACCATTATTTGTGTCCACTGCTCCATGGTAGTCATTGTCCCGGAAAGCCCTAGCCCAGATATTCAGATATTTTGGTTGCCACTTTCTCATTCATCCTTTGGGAAAATCCGGCTACTCCTCCTCCCCCTGTAGGATGTCCATGGTGAGCACTCTCTGTTGGCAGGGAGACAAAGTAGGCAGTGGTGGTTTCCACCAGGGCTGCATCCCGGTTGAGCTGTTGTTTTAACTCCTGCATCAGTCTTTGTTTGAGGGTACGTATGGGTACGGTGACTTTGTTTCCATCTTGGTGAACTTTGTACTCTGGATAGAGCACACACTTTTTGATGACTATATGTGCATGGCAGCCTATCTTTCGACTGCCTTGCACTTTGACTCTTGAGCTTTTGGGCGGTTTCTCTTTATAATATCGTGGTCCAAACTGGCAATCAAGTGTCTTGGTTTCCACAATTGAGAAAGGTGTGCCTTCTCGGTTCATTTGTCCCATGCTCCAATATATCTTGGGAGACATCTATAGTGAATTGAGGTGCATTATACCACAGTGAAGTACAATCATGTAATAGAGTAGTTAGCATTGATATAGGCTCCTTGCTTTAGTATTGAGCTGTTATCAACGTACCTTCTTTTCACTTTCCTTCTGAGATTGATCATTCTCCTTGTTAACATTGCTGCAGGCAGCAGATGTCTTTGATGAGCGACGAGTGCCATAACTGGTGACAGTTGCCTTCCTGTGAGACTCCAGGACTTGATCAAGATCCTCCACCCAACCCTCAAAGAACACGCCTCGACATTGAAGACCCCCTGTTCCAGTCTTCCATCTACAATAAGAAAATTATTGTGCCTTTGATCATTGACATGCAGCTCTAGAGTAATACTCCATGGGCAGGAGGCCTGCATGTATACTGTTTTTCTTGTCTGTATTGTGAATAGTTTGATTACCTGGTCTGTTGCTGCAGTCCCCAAGAATGATCCCCAAGACTGATCCCCAAGAAGGAAAGACTGATGGCACGCTGCGCTGAGCACTTGTAAATTCCCGCGTTCAGACATCTATGCGCATGTGACTTCAATCGGCGTTAACGGGTTAAATGTAACTTATTAATCATTCATATGTTTCAAAACGGGTGAATTTAGCCGATCCCCATAAAAGAAGTGGTACGGCCCACTATCGTAGCGCACTGCGGAAGGCGGTGCCCGGAGGCGCTGTGCGTGTTGACAGAGGCGCGAAGAGGTGATCTGTCCGCGCGAAGCGCGGAAAATTTTTTTTGCATGTATTTTTAGCGATGAGGAAGCGCTCTCGTAGCATCAAAATGGCCGTTTTGGGAAAGAAAAGACCTTGGCTGCTGTGGAGTTTCAATGGTAGGCCCACAACTAGGACGAGAAACGGATGCCATTGCCGAGTCTGCATATAAGATCAAGCGTAGATTATGCGTGACTACACTGCACGTGATATTAAAATCAGGTCGGCTGGAAAAGTGGTCCGGCCAAAGCCGGACCAGCCGGACCGGCGGCGCCGCCCCTGAAACAGCAGTAACAGCTTCATTTATTAACGAGATCTTGGCTTTGCCTGCAGCAGAATCACCTGGCTCTGTAGAACCATCGCGTGTACGTCGCTCATCGCTGGCTATATACTGATCGACTAGCAACTAAGTTGGCTCGTGCACTTACCGAATATCCTAATTATCCGTTTTACGTAAATACCGTTCACGTCCAAAAAACGTACCGCCGTGCACGCATACCGTCGATATCGGTAAATATCGCCATATCGTGCAGGCCTATTCAACACTTCAATTGATGTCATTGTATACACACAACACTGACTGTATAATGTCATTCACTTACCCCACAGTAATTTCGGATGTTGACATCAGTTCCCTTGTCAACAAGATACGTCACTACGTCGTGACAGCAATTCACAGCTGCAAAGTGCAGGGGAGTGTTCTGTTGAAAAGAAAGCAATAAAATTAATGTTTACTACAAAACAACAGAATTCTCCTACGTACCTGCTTGCAAACGTAGCATACTGGTCCAAACTGGGTCAATCCATGCCCCGGCATCAACTTATTTTTATTCGTGTGTGCTAATGTATTTCATTACTACCTTGTATGTAAGTAGCTCTTGTCTGTTCAACCACTGTTGTGTACAACTAGTGCATGTATTATTACATAAAGAGAAATTGATATTTACCCCATCCATATCTTTGATGTTGAGATCAGCTCCCTTGTCGCTGAGGACTCTCACGATGTCAACCTTGCCCTTCCTAGATGCTACGTGCAAGGGAGCCCACTGACGGAGAGAATGAAACAAACTTTAACATTCACTACCTCAACATGCCTTGAAGGTGATTGCATGCACATGCATGCATGCACATGCATGTATACGTACTAGCTAGCTATAGATAACCCGGGCCAGCTTCCTCTCAAGTTGCTTGATGCAATTAGTCTCTGAATCCCTTCTTCTGTCCAGCTTGTCTGCAACCAGGGTAACCACTCTGTGGTTAAAACAACTGATTTGTTTTTACATATATATTATAAGGTATACCGCTTGCTGTCTTGTGTCTTGCCAGCAATGACTGGTAATCATTACACTCCTACCTAAGTACAACAGCAGTACTGATACACAGTCTCATACACTTGCCCCATTGACATCTTGGATGTTGAGATCAGCTCCCTTCTCCACAAGGCATCTGACAGTGTCGACACTGCCACAGTTTGTCGCCCAGTAGAGAGGATTCCTCTGATGAGAGAAAGAAACAAACTTCATTACCTCAGTGCAATCTTCTCAGAGACCATGTTACATATACCAGTGGCCATGTGCTTTGGGATAACTTAGTGGAGGCCAAGCTATAAGTTTCCTAGTAGCGCATGCCAGGTCGAATAGCTAAATGTGTCGGGTAGGTGGAAGAGTTTCATCTGAAAGACAGCGATTAACATATCCCTTTTCAAAAACACAGTCCATGCTGTCTGGAGCATCATGATGTCGGGGCCCTCTCGTGGGATGACTTGAGCTAGTGGAATGTATATATACCAGGTGTGAGACAGCCCTTGTCCTTCGAGGGCAGTTGTGTAATACCACTGGCTGACTGTATTGTATTAAATAACTTCACTACACTCCTACTGGTAATGGTAGAAATGTAGCAATACTACAATGGAGTCACCAGCAGTCTCATACACTTACCCCCAAGTAACCTTTGATGTTGATATCAGCTCCCTTCTCGACAAGGTACCTTGCAGCATCAACCTTGCCACTCCTGGCTGCCCAATTCAGGGGAGTCCACTGATGGGGTGAAATATAACATTCAATGCTACGTACACACAAGCCTACACAATTAATACACACTTAAACTGCATTTGTCAATGACTGTTACATCATCAACAAAAGCTGTGTACACTGCTTAGTAAGGCCATACAAATTAAACTGATGGCATCTATAAAACATGCCACTTTCAAAAATTTTGATTTTAATAAACACACGTTTCTATGCATGCCTATATACGGCCGGTGCTCTACCACGTATATGTAGATCTACTTGGAGCAAGTGATATTACTTAGCCACTCCTGCTACCGTTGGTGGTGACGCTGCATGTCTGTGCAAGCAGTTAGGGTAGCTGAGGACTAGGGCGCTACATCAGCAACTCTTCGCAATATATTTGTGGTGCTACTGATGATAAAGCTTGGATGGATCAACAGTCACCTTGTTCACACTACCTGTCGATTTGGATGATAGTCCCTACCAAGTATTATACTTGCAAAGTCTCAATCGGGCTTGTCCCAGACTGTAGTTGTAACTGCATGGGGTCTGTACGCTGCGACCTCATTATGACATCATATGAAATAATAAACACTACCCTCCCACTTCATAGATAGAAGAGTTTATGCCTGAGACACCATGAATTTAATTTGCATGGCCTAACAATATTGCTACGTATGGTATGTCGACTGTATGTCAAATCACATGTAGAAGTTTGTGATTCAGCAGTGACTTGCCACCACTTCAAACTGTAGCACAAGTGGAGTCTTTGCACTTACTTCACCAACGGGTGGCTTGGTGTTGATATCTAGAGGGAAATGAAGCCATGTGGCACTGAAAGATAAACTGGCTCAGGTGTTCATTAATGACACAAGTTCACGAGTAATTTGGGAGCCTATGGTGCAGTAGGACAAACTGCTGTACAGATTACTGTAAAGCATGTCCAACAAATTATAGATTCTCCATGGAGTACGTACTCACCACACCTTATCTAAACCCTAAGAATTACGATGCCATGTGCACATGGACCTTGTCCCCCCCACTGGAGCTCCTCAAGGGAATCCCTTGAGGAGCTCCAGTGGGGGGGGGGGGACAAGGTCCATGTGCACATGGCATAATTAGCATTCCATAGGTGTAGTGCACAATGATATACAATGATATACAAGAAGTACGTATGCAGAAGTAGCAGATGGACATCTGCCTGGGGTTCATAGGGTTCAATCACCCTATCAACTAACAAGCAATAGTCGGGGGGGGTAGGACAAGATCATGTGCGCTTTCATTTTGCATGACGTAATGAAAGTCGTTCTACTGATTTTCTCCATGGGAGAAAGCTGCACATTGCACTTTCAATGCATCCTGAAGAGTATCCTCCAAGTCAGCGCTAGAGCTGTTACTAGTCTACTAGTTCCGCATACTTCTTGTATATCATTGTGTACCATATACCTATGGAATGTAAATTGTACCATGTGCGCACAGACCTTGTTCCACCCCCCCCCCCCCCCCCCCCCCCCCCCCGGATCAGGTTAACAGTGGGCACAACATGAAATTTTGCAGCATACAGCCCCATGCAGGCTAGTAAGTTGATACGCCGACTTACCTACTCCCTTCTGAATCAGGGTATCCATCATTGGAACAGATTCGACATATGCAGCATAGCACAGAGCGCTGCTGGCAGCTAATCGTTCTCCCAATAGGTGACCATCCAGGAGAAGCCCCTCCAGTTCTGCTAGGTAACGATTGAATGAAACTTCGTCATTACATTGAATGGCCTTCTCAAGGTCCTCCAGTACACGCTCCTATGTAAATAGGGTACAGGTTCATGCACATACATGTAAGCAGCATGAGTCTGCATGGAGCAAGAAATGTACCCGCTGGAGTATATGCAGATAGTGCATGAGTATGCAGCGCATGTACTGTGGCCCGTGGATGTTCTTCCATGCATATACAGTGGAACCTGTCTAACGCGGTCACCTGGGGGCCAAATTACAGAAAACCTCTCTAAAGCGGTCATGCGAAGTTTTAGTGTGACTGACCTCACTACAAAGGTTGCTGTGACACTGAACAACATCAATTCAAGTAAGGTCCATGACAAAGACAACTAAGGACTTTCAGTACTGTAAAATACTTGGTTGTTTCATTTTTGTATGTTCAGTTTGGCACTTTCCATAATACGCGCGCACGTACGCAACGCACGACACACACGGTGGCCGTTATTGGCAGCATATTATAGCGTGGGGGTGGAGCAACGTGACCGCATTACGCATTATGCAGGTGACCGCTATAGAAGAACAGTAAAGTATGGAGACTGTGGGCTCAAATTTTGGGACTTTCCCAAGCTGACCGCAATGTGGAGGTGACCGCCTTATTTAGGTGACCACTAAGGCAGGTTTCACTGTACAGCATTAGCATGGTTCATTTGGCAATTTGTCACCTAGTAAAGGATGGGCAGCATCAGCACACAAGCAGTGTATCCCCAAAAGGGGGGAACACTAACACAAGGTACCTCCATTTCCGTGTTTGATGACAGTGATGGAAAATCTGTCCACCAAGTTAACTGCCATGTTCCCTTTCACTCACACACTCACTGTCCAATTTGGGATACTCAGTCTGATCCATATGTAGCTCCCAATACACGATCACAATTGCTGTGATTTTCTTTTCTAATTCTGCAGGAACTTCAAATTCTTACTCTCCCCCCCCCCCCCCCCCCCCCACCCCCCCCCTCAAAAAAAAATAACTCGATCCACTGCTCCGAAATCCACAACTCCAAATCTTACCGGTGTCCGTCCACTGGCATCTGCTGCTGGCATATTGGACCCCTCCTACTGTGTTGTCATCACCTGCTGGCAAAATGGTGGAACACTCCTGTTACAAAATTTCCAGGCTTACACAACTGGTCACTATAGACAGGATATTGCCGGAATGTTGGCTGTACCAATCAGATTACATTGGTCACACATGATCAGTAGTGTATATAATGGTTAGGGTTAAGGAGCATTTCCAAACTATTATGTGTACGCTTAGCGTCATAGTGACGTTGAACCCCCCCCCCCCCCCCCCCCCCCCCTTCCTTCACAAAACTATAAGGCTGTACATGCACATGGCTACATAAAATTGCCCGTCATTACGACGCCAAGCGTACAAATTTTCACTTCTAAATGCTCCCTTGGCCGGACAGACCAATAGCAACTTCTTACTATTTTGTGTGTCTTGTGTACTTTTGCTGTGTTTAATCTGTATCTATGGCTTAAACTATGCGTATATGTGGCCCTCTATCGTGCATTGTCATGTGTCTATGTCTGCCTTCATACTAATCTACTTTTAATACACTGCTACGCATAGTGACCAGACGTTCCAACCCCTAGTTCTTACCGTATTTTCTTTCTGGCTGCAACGCCTGTCTCGCTGCACAAGCAACACAGGTCAATCGATGGCAAAGACCTCAGACAGCAGGGTTAATTAACGAAGTGCAACGGATATGGGATTTGGTGTGTCGAGAATCAATTAGCCTCGTTCCCAGGCCTATATTCATTGCCTGGGGACGAGAGAAACGTGTCTCGTTCCCAGACCCTCCCGAAACGCGGACCGAGTGATACTGTACGATGGCTGAAGCGGTGCTGGCAAGGTTGAAAGCGTGTTCTCCCGTCCAGCAGCGAAAAGCTGCCGCCATTCTGGGAGCGTTGGTGGCAGATGCTGCTGGTAGGTATGTTTGATATGGTATAAATGGACCCCCCAAAACTTGAGACCCCCAAACTTGGGCCCCCTTAAATCATAGATAATAGAGACGTAACCTCTATTATCTATGCTTAAATGTAGACCCCCCCCCCCCCCCCCCCCCCCCCCAACTTCTGAAGTCAGTATCCCAAACTTCCAAACTTGGGATTCCCCAGTTTGAACTGCCCGTCATGTTGCAACTTCGCCATCTTTTGCTAGCCTCATTCCCAGTCCCGCGCCGTTTTCGGTTACACGAAGAGCGGTCCTTTGCCATTCTTTGTGGAACTGAAAACGGCGCCGGCTTGGGAACAAGGCTAATCTTTTGCCATATTATTACACAATGTCATGTGCCCTCCGTTACACAGTCACCCCACTGCACTGGATCTATGACCAGGAGAAACTCCAGGAGCTGGCGGCCAAGGTGGGGGGGACACCCGAGTTCTATCCGACCTCCCATTCTTCAGTCTACAACATTGAGACCGGCAGGAATGGTGCCTATGGAGACCAGCTCTATGTCACATTGAAGTCTGTGGCTGAAAATAAAGGTACATACAGTTCAGGCTATAGATGAAGGTTGTTTCCTTTGAAGGTTTGTGAACGAAATTTCTGAAGGTTACTTTCCTGGCCACTCCAGTGGCGTAGCCAAGGGCGGGCCTGGGCGGGCACGTGCCCGGCCAATCCTATAATATTGTTCTTCGCACGCCGCAGTGGGAAGCCACACAGTGAACACAGGCCTATCTTACGTATTCATAGTCCTGATTATGTTTTCACAGCATAGTAAGTCAATATTCATGAATCTAAAACCCATAATCAGTTTTGTAGAGCAAACTCAGCGCTATCAATAAGGCTTCTCAGTTAACTCGCGCATCTCAGGATCGGAAGTGGATCAGAGCCCGAGCTACATCATAGGCACTGACTGACCTGTCGACAGACGTGCTGTCGATAGATGGGCCTTCACCAGAACGTCTCTCTGCAGCATCGATCCTCATACATCTGGAACACGCAGTGCAAAGCACGAAGGTGCCACGAGAGCCCATCCTGATAACTGAAAAATGAAGGTGAAAAATTTTTTCCGCGCTTCGCGCCGACTGATCAGCACTACGCGCCTCTATGCACTGCCTTCGGCAGCGTTCATATCAGCCCCTATATATCGTGCCCGCCCAATTCTACATTCCTGGCTACGCCACTGGGGCACTCACTATTACAGCATAGCAGCTTTGAAGTAATGAATGTTGTAAGCTGCTTTGCTTGCTTCAACTGCTACTCCCCAATTGCGTCCGTTTCAGCTGCTACTCCCCAATTGCGTCTGCTTCAGCTGCTACTCCCCAATTGTGTCCGTTTCAGCTGCTACTCCCCAATTGTGTCCGCTCCAGCTGCTACTCCCCAGTTGCGTCCGCTTCAGCTGTTACTCCCCGATTGCATCCGCTTCAGCTGCTACTCCCCGATTGCGTCCGCTTCAGCTGCTACTCCCCGATTGCGTCCGCTTCAGCTGCTACTCCCTGATTTCGTCTTAGTCAGCTGCTACTCTCCAATTGCGGTTGTGCTAGTCTTATCTTGCTGAGGAAGGGAAGGTCCAGCAGATGTCATTGATATGCATGAGGTACTGTACTGACCAATCGGGTTCTACTGAGCGATTTCAGCTAGTAGTGAACCTGAATATAGTGCTCTGCAGCTCTCTGGTCAGCAAAATGTCAGTGGTGTGAGACAATCAGCGAACAGGATTTAAACTGTTCTGCAATTTGATTGGTTGACATTGTTGTACCTGGATGTTGGATGTTGCAAGGTCGCTGTATTACATGTTGTGTGCAGTTCAGTGTGGCTTCTACAAAATGTGTGTAGCTATAACAAACTATGAACACCCATAACATCTGTTAGAGCTTCTCGTGCGTTTCCCTACAACCTGCCCCCAACCTCCTGAGCGAGAGAAGTTGGTCTAGCTCCATAGAGTGCAGAGGTAGGGTGAGTTGTCACCTGCCCTCGTGGCATTCACATTAGCACAGGACACGACACTTCTTTCTTCAGCGGTCTCGTGAGCTGTTAATTGCTCCTCACCGCGACTGCGTGAGTCCAGCGCAGATCACTACTCTGATACACTGACAGCCTTGTGTGATAGTGCAATACTTAATTTAGAAATCGCTCAAGAGGGGCTGAAATTATAGTGCAGTGAAGTAAGGGGGGAGGTATGAGTTGTCTTGCATACATAATAGTTCATGGGTATCTTTCAAGTTGAGGCAGCAAAGATTCAGGGGGGGGGGGGGGGGGGGGGGGGGGGCAAATGCCCCCTCCCACCCCTCCCCAAATGAAACCCTATAGTATGTCTGTGGCAAAGAGCATTAGCATGAGTCTGAGGTCAAGTACAAAGGTCGCATGTGCCACTAGTCTCACACACATGCCATCTTCACACACACACACACACACACACACACACACACACACACACACACACACACACACACACACACACACACACACACACACACACACACACACACACACACACACACACACACACACACACCTTCTCTCTCTCTCTCCCTCTCTCTCTCTCTCTCTCTCTCTCTCTCTCTCTCTCCCTCCCCAGGACTCAACCCTGATGACGTGGCTGAACAGTTCTACAGGCACTTTGGTCCAGGCACAGAGTATGCAGTTGCTAGGCAACAGGCTAAACAGGACGGGTCTTCTCCGGTGCAAGGGCCCTGGACCAACCATAACCTGAGCGTTTTCCTGGATCTGAGAGAGGCTGGGGTGAAGCCTTCCGCTGATGGGTATAGTACGGACCCAGACGGTGTGGTGAGGTCCATTGTGGTCGTAGCTCTTCTGAGTGGAAAGGCGGACATGCTCAGTGGTGTTGAGAACTGTGTGAAAGTAACACAGGTGTGTGTTGGTAGGTCTGTACATATCGGTGTGGGTGCATTTGTGTACGCTGGGGTGCATGTGTATATGTGTATGTTTGGGTGTGTAATACTGTGGTGTATGTGTACATAATGTGTGTGGGTGTGTGCATGTTGGTGTCAATGTATGCATGTGTATGTCTACCATACGCACTTTGGTTATGAATTCTGATCTCAAAACAGTACCTTCCAACAGTGTGTCACTCTTCCGACACTCGTTTCCCACCAAATAGTTACTATTTACAGTACACTTTTATACAGCTGTATAAGAGTGTACTGTGAACCTGTGTGTGTGTGTGTTATGGGGAGGGGGGTATGCAGAGATTCTATGCCTTCATGATTCATTGCTACCTTGTCTACATTACCATCCCCAACAGTCACACACTGTTGCCGTGGGTTACGCTCTTGGTGCAGCCAGGATCCTGAGTCATGTGATCCAGACCGGCTCCGATGGGCTGGACATTGCCGTAGAGCAGCTGCGTGATTCCAACCGACCCCACCCCTTCCCAACAGACTACCCTGCGTCCCTTGACATTGAACGAGCGAAGGCTGTCAGTGGCAAGCCACATCCCCAAGCAGTGATGGAATTCGGAAGTGCTTGTGGTAGGTACATGGTGTGGAATTTGCTTCAACAATGCCAGTGTACGGACTCGTTCCCAGGCCATTTCTCCTACAGTCTGGGAATGAGGCTTGCCACTGTTTCACAGAGTATTGGGTACAGTCAAACCTGTAATGAGTTGGGGACCACACGCACACACGTACGCACGCACACGCACACACGCACAAACACCCACACACACACACACACACACACACGCACACACACACACACACACACACACACACGCACACACACACAGAACTACCATTCTCCTTCTGTGGTATGATCCATGGAATAGCAGCTGCTAAGGACTATCCCAGTGCAGTGCGCAGCTCAATCCTGGCTGGTGGAGATAGTGGTTCTCGCTCTTCATTCATCGGGGCCTGTTTGGCAGCCAAGGGTGGTCTCAGTTCCATTCCTCTGGAATGGATTCTGAAACTAAAGAGAGCAGAGGAGATTCTTGACTACATTGAGACAGTTGTACACTGTTAAGACTGTAATATCTTCGTGTACCTTGTTGCATTGGAATATGCATGCATGACTGATTGTAATTGCATTTCAAATTGGACAGTTGGAAACATGCTCTATTGTCCATGTTGGAAGCGCTTTGGTAGTCGTAATTATAATTTTGTCGCAATTACATTGATGTAGTCAAAGTTGTAAGTCCTTGGTGTGCAGCAATTACCCTCGAGGCCTCCAGTAGAAAGACATAATAATTATTGTGGATGGGGTTCAATGAAACTTGGACCGACAAAGGATACAGAGATAGTCATATAATTTATTAATGTCTAAACCTCAGGTAGTGGGTAGAATACCTCCAAAAGCTTACTATGCTATGCATGACTTCAAAATAATCTAAGTCACTAGACTCGACTCTGTCTAGTGTATTACGTGTAGGACTGAATGCTTTTTCCATTCAACTGTTGCAAATTTTGCAACAGTTGAATTTTGCAACAGTTGAATGGAAAAAGCATTCAGTCCTACACGTAATGGCGGAATACTGACCTCACCCTCATTCCAAAGCTTCAGAAGGAGCATGCCAATTTCACAGAATAGCCTGTCGCCTCTTCACTACAGCAAGTCCGCTACCACAGTACCATGCCAGTCTCGTAACCCATCTAGCAGCCGTGACCTTTGAACCGCGGAGGCGCGCGCAACCGGAAGCGGGTTTAAATACTGAATTTGTGCAAGTTTTGGCGGGAAGTCGGGATGGCACACTCGCTAAGCACTTGCTTTGCAGCCTGGGGGTTGAGTGTTCGTCTCCCCAATAACCGAGTACGAGTCTGGGCCACTCCGTACACACCGGTTCCTGACTTCCCCGCCTAGCAGCCGGAGTACGCCGGTTCCCATCTGACCACCGAAGCTAAAGAAAGGTGTTCTGGTTGAAAGCAGGTTAGCCTCCTGTGATTCCAGTCACCGACGCCTATCCAGCGCTCCTGAGGCTTACACTTCGGTGTCTGACCTGTCACGGAGGGGTAGGTGTGTTGCTAGGTTGTATTTTTTTCTTTTTTTCCCCCTTCTTTTTTTTCTTTTGGTTGAGTGTTCATTCAGGGCTGCTATATATAGTATAAGTATAGCTTATTCTTTTTTTTTTTCTTTTCTTTTTTTGTTCTTTTGGGTGTGTTCAATCAGGGCTGCTAGACTATATAGGCTTATTCTTTTTTTTCCTTCCTTTTCTTTTTTCCCCCCTTTCTTTTTTTTCTTTTGGGTGTGTTCATTTGGGGCTGCTACAAGTAGACAATTAAAGGCTTATTTTTTCCCCCTTTCTTTTGGGTGTGTTCATTTGGGGCTGCAACAAGTGTAGGCTTATTCTCCCTTCAGCTGAGTTTGCTGTTCCTCTGTATATAGGTTAGACACTGAGACCAAGGGATCTACGCGATTTAGAAACCCGAGGGCCCTGGGCTGTAGCGTCCCGAGCGCAGCGAGGGCGCTACTAAGGGCCCGAGGGTTTCTAAATCGCGTAGATCCCATTGGTCTCAGTGTCTAACCGATTTAGAGTATAGCAACGGTAACTACGCTAGCGCTTCAGTTGTCAACAAAATAACCTACGAGTCGGAGGTCCTTTTCGACGAAATAACAGACTGGAAACGAGTACAAGGCAGATACTAGCGCTGTGTGCCCTCGCTGCGCTCGGGACGCTACAGTCCAGGGCCCTCAGGTGTCTATATAGATCCCTTGGTCTAGAGTACAGCAACGGTAACTACGCTAGCGCTCCAGTTTTCAACAGAATAACTTACCATCCGATGTCCTTTTCGAAGAAATAACAGACCGGCTACGAGCAGCAGGTAAGCGCTGACAAGGCGCGCGAGTGACTTGCGCGCACGAGCAGTCATGGCTCCGCCCCTCAACTTGGCTCCACCCCACCATGTACCAGTGCCGTCATTTACCGCTTAGCTCCTCCTTCGAGCTCTCGTGTACTGATGCATGTAGCCGTCCAACAAAGACAAAACAGAGAAGTACGCAGACATGTGCACTGCCAATAATTCTAAAGCAGCTGCATGCTATAATTTTTATGTAGTTGCCATGGATTTCAAGTTGGCAGTAAACAATAATTGTGTATCCTGGGGGCTCAATAGAAAACCCCATACGAGGTTTTCTATTGAAGACGAGGTTTTCTATCAGATTTAGATACCTCGCAGTTAGTAATCTGATTGGTGGAATTGGTACAACTATACTCTAAATACAATTGCAATATTGTTTCCTTTCACATGACTTATAGTTATCGACACATGCGTATCCCCGCCCCCACTGATAGACAGCTGTTCACACTTGGAGATTTTCTATTCGGCTATAGCACGTTTACTCACACAATCATAACATAGCCATGCACAGATCATGCTTTACATTGCAAAGTCATAAAACCTAGCCGGCCCCTAGTAACTGTATATTGCCGGATCGAGGTCCGAGCCAGGGACTCTCCATGTGTGTGGGCTCAACTATGTCTGGCCCATGGGGAGTAAACAGCACTAGTAAACACAGCACCTAATTATCACTGCAGCAGTCATCATCACCTGAAGTATACATGCACCCAAAGTTATCACCGTTGACCCAAACATTTATGTAGTGGAAGAGTGATGTGATACATGAGTGGTATACGAGTTTGTGGTGCCAGTCGCTGGGTGATATGATCAGAGATCTCTTCGAATCTGCTACTGCAAACGGTCAGAGGAGTTGATGACTACCCCTCAGCAGAACCACCCGCCTGGGAGAGATGCAGATCAGAGTGGTCAATGCGGTTCACACCAACTTAATATGCTAGTTTTCTTGGGCTAGGAGTGAGATACGAAGCTGGGATTTGCACCGTTGTGGTCGGCATGAATGGAGCATTCCAATAATGTCCATTTTGCTGTCGGTTGAATTTTGACCCAAAGTCACAAAAATCCATGGATAATATAATTATAGCCTTTGGCCGACTGTGATTTTTGACAAAAATGTGACCGAGATAAAAGTCACTTTAAAGACATCATTGGAAAGCTCTTTTTATGCAGACCACAATGGCACAATCCTCAGCTTCAAATCTCATTCACATACTGAGTGCAACGCTCTCTTCTAAGTCTATTCCCAGTGACCATTTGTGGTTCATTGGCCCATTGTTGGCAGTGCACTTCAGCTTAATTGCAAGCAGGGTGGACACAGGTTTGCACTTTCAGTACTAGTAGTGCTTCTTAGAATAAAACAACTGGCTGCATTGCTAATTGGTCAAGGGCAAGCCTGAGGCCAATTAACACTGTCACTGCCGTTCAAAGGGATAAAAGTGTGATTGGGAGGGCTCTATCTTACTTAGACCACACCCCATATCAATGGTGAACATTGTATAAGGGCTTCAACTTCAACCTACCATCATGTGGAAGCCTGTCACCTAATGAATTATTCATGATTAGTCTTACCGGTTTCCAGTCCAGTATGTCCACCCACTCATCAGCTTCTTGACTCACTGCTGGCAAACATGAAGAACGTACGATAGGACGTTATCAGTCTGGGGAGGGAGGGAGGGAGGGAGGGAGGGAGGGAGGGGGGAGGGAGGGAGGGAGGGAGGGAGGGGGGAGGGAGGGAGGGAGGGAGGGAGGGAGGGAGGGAGAGAGGGAGGGAGGGAGAGAGGGAGGGAGGGAGGGGGA
Source organism: Axinella damicornis (assembly GCA_963931865.1). Lineage (NCBI taxonomy): Eukaryota > Metazoa > Porifera > Demospongiae > Axinellida > Axinellidae > Axinella > Axinella damicornis. The sequence continues at coordinate 2,719,895 of OZ007518.1, forward strand.
GGGGGGAGGGAGTGAGGATGGGGCTTTATGCTTAATTCCTGGAAGCATACCCTCCCCACTTCAGATTTCCAGCTTTAATTTGTGATTCCCCTATAAGTGGACATGCTTCCATTCCCCGAAACATAACCCTGGGATACAATGACGTCTTAATCTCATTGTGCCATTGTGCCCCTGTCTCTCCCTAAATGTACATCCCACCCCAATCACCTGAAGCAGAATGGCTTTCCAGCTGTCTCGTCCCTCTCCACTGAAGTAGCGTCTTCCCGTTTTATTATTCTCAGAGGCTCAACCTCACCTCTGGCATTGTAGTACTTCAGTTCATTATGATACAGAACAAACCATCTCCGTTTCCAGTTCTAGGGAGGAGGAGGAGGGGGAGGAGGAGGAAGAGGAGGAGGAGGAAGGGAGGAGGAAGAGGAGGAGGAGAAGGGGGAGGAGGAGGAGGGGAAGAGGGGAGGGGGAGGGTAAGAAGTTGTCTTCATAGACAGGGCAGCAAATAAATGTGGAGAAGTGCTACCAAGTGAAAATACATGAGGTTAGGCTCTGTTATGAGAGCAACTACCTTTCTGTGGAAGCCCAGCTTGGTCAGGTAGCCTTCCTTGGAGTTGATCTGAAAGTGAAAATGAAAGCAGGAAATACCAACTCATGTTCACAGTGTAATCAGAATAGTAGAATGAATTGTGGATAGTGTAATCAGCACCTCAACCTCGGAGAGTAAGCCTCGTCCCCAGGCCCTACCCAGTTTTTCGTCGCTTGCAGTACACCAAAACGGGGGAGGGTCTGGTATTTTTCCTCACGTGAGTCACATCAGGATTGATTGGATGTGGGCTCAGAACAGCAAGAAGAGCAAAGGTACGAGGTAACTTACCACACATATCTAGCTAGCGGGGGGCGACTGTCATACACACCAAGCATTGAACCAGTACATGTAGTTGGTTGAACAGTACGTGAAACTTCACTTTTCACTCTGAACAGGCTTGCCATTTGTCAATTACATCATGCTCACATGAGGAAGATACCAGGCCCTATCCTGCTTTTCCACACTGCAAGTGACAAAAGCTGCTGGGAATGGTTACTGTGCAGCCCAGTTCCGCATCTACAGGCAGTGCTAATAGGTCACATGACATGCATGTTTATAAGTGATAGGACGTACTGACAGATCAGGTGCAGAGTTTCCCGTCCTCTGCATACTCGGAGTGCTGTCCTGATGTACAATAGTCTTCTCATAGATTGCCGGCTCTGAGATACTACGGGGATACTGGTGGCTGAGTTGGACCAGCATACCTGTGGGTGGGAGGGAGGGAGGGAGGGAGGGGGGGGGGGGGGGGGGGGGGGGAAGAAGGAGGGAAGGGAGGAAAGAGGAAGGGATAGGTGGAGGGAGGAAGGGAGAGGGGAGGGAGGGATGGAGGAGGGAGGGAGGGAGGGATGGAAAGGGGGGGGGGGGGGGGGGGGGGGGGGGGGAGGGTATGGAGGCAGCTATGCTATTTGCATGTTGATGCCATACCTGTAATGATAGGCTGGTTGTCAAAGTGTTCCATGAGAGTATCAGCGTCCGGAAACTTCCCAAGACCAAAACAAAAGTGGCACCCATCCCAGATGACACGATAGAGTTCTTACATCTGTAGGTATAAGGGAAGGAGAGGTTAAGGAGAGGTGGGGTACTCACTGTACGTAAGGCGTGGGTCGAAATAGGCCAGCCCGCACCAACGCGCGCCACCAATATTGCAGCGCGCGGCGTACTCAGCGCATGACTGTCATGTGACCGATGAACAAACGAGTGTTGTTGTGTTGTCTCGCGGGCCAGACTCTCACACGGGCAGGACAGAGCTCTGACAGTAGGCAGACGTTCGAGGCAACTCCGAACAGATGGTAAGTCATAGTATGCTATCTTGGGAGCGAAATTAATGGCGTAGCAGGACTATTAAACACTTGTCATGTGACATCGTGTTGAGTGTAGCTAGCTACTAGTCTCGGTACCTAGACTATGTAGCTAGCGTACAGTCCCCAATTATGGCCAGTCCCCTATTATGGCCACGTACTAGTATTCGCGATTCCTGACTACTGGTAGATTCCCGTATTCTTGCACATGCGCAGTATAACTAAGGTAACGTAGGGCACAAAAAAAGTTGGTGTCAGCGTTATTGCTCTCGGAGAAATATCGCCCTGAATCGGTAATCGACTTTTCTCACCTCACGATGTTCGGGCGACGGGCTCCTACTGAGTTGATACAGGTGGCGTTGCTCCATTTTTTATTTCTAGGTATCCATGACTGTTTGTAGAGTGTTTTAGTAAGTTCTGTCGTTGCCAAAAGAAACCGGAGAAAAAACTGGAAGTTTAATTGTCAACAACTTTGTTTATTTTACTATACTTGCTGTATTGAATTTGATAATGCTGTACAACAATATAAAAGCTCCTGTGGTGGCTCAGCATGTCCTAGGACCGTGAAATCTTCACCGTCTGTCAAGTAGGGGTGGGGGTCAATGCAGGGTTAAAGTTTTAAAGAATTAACCCCTTGGTTCCTGGTTAGCATGGGGTGGCCATAATAGGGGACAGTCCCCTATTATGGCCACCGTGAACGTCGAGTACTAGACCCCTCAGCTTCCTTCGCTCAGACCTAGATACGGAACGATGTTGCTACCTGTAGAAGGACAAAGGTTGGTTGCAAGTATATGTATGCAGACCCGTGGGTATAGTGAACGCATGCGTACACAATAGAAGAAACTAGTGAAAACGTGGCCATAATTGGGGACTGTACGCTACGTACTACGTTCAGCAAGCTTTGTGTGTAACCTCGCTCACTGCATGCAAGTCTTGACCTGAGATGAATGTAGGAGTGCTGTGTTGGTGTCACACTACAATTATCTCTCCTCTTTGCAGCTGTAGAGGCGATGACTGATACTCGGACACTTAAAAAACGTTACGGTCCCACTGTGCGAAATGAGATCCAATGGAGGTAAGAATTGTAGGGTAGGTGCGCTAATACCTGGTAGCCAACATACTCGAAACTCGACCCGGAGCAGGCTTCTGTTTTAGCAACAGCGGTACAAGTATCACATCCGCTGAAACGCCGATCGTCGGACAGGAAATTGTAATTGCGGACACGCGTCGCAATCGTGTATTACGTCATCACCAGCCAGATTTGGTAAGCGCTACAGATAGTTACACAACTGTACGGCATGCATGCGGAAGCGAATAGAATATTGCCTTCCCTTCAGAGAGTAGGTGAATTTGATTCATACATTGTTTTGCAACGTATTCTCGGACAATCAACAGCACATCAAGTCATAGACAAGGGCAATTACAATACAGCAACTACTTACACTCAGGGCAAAAATAATCACTTTCAGGTGTTTTTGACCAACACAATATACATGAAAATACTTATCACAACTGTCGCACTGTATCCACTTAACGATCAACCCTTTGTACACAGCAATCTTGCAGTGTAGAGCACCACACTTTCCACCTTCCACTTCATCACTTGAGCTAGAATCAAACTCCATATGTCGGGCCTTTTTCCTCTGTCTCCTGGTGTTCTGCCAAGTCGACACTGTCTCTCCTGCACTTGCATACTCTACTTGCCTCTGTCGCCTGTGAGTCAACATTCTCTCTCTTGCACCCTCAGACTCTTGTCTCTGTCTCCGGCGAGTCGACAATGTCTCTTCTGCGCCCTCAGAATTAGACTCGACTTGTCTCTCTCTCCTGTGAGTCGACACACTCTCTCTTGAGTTGGACTCCACTTGTCTCTCCCTCCTGCGAGTCGACACGCTCTTGCACCCTCACCAAAATCTCTTGAGGATCCTTCCCCTGCTTTTTGGCTACCAATGATTTTACGATCACAAGCACTTCCTTGCGTGATTTTGCAAATCCAATCTTAGAACAGCCCATCAAAAATTTGCAAGTTCTTTTTCTTCTTGGTCATTTAGATAACGTGGAGGGCCACTCCTAGCACCAGAAGCAATACAGCCAGACACTCGATCATAGAGAGTTGATTTTTGAACCCTGAATTCCTCTGCAGCTCTACATATGGTCCACCCACCCCCCACTGCCTTACACATGCTAGCTGCAAGTCCTCCTTCGACCAATGTTCAAATGGCGCTGCTCGGGCTGAGTGAGGTGAATGCAGTGCATGCCTGGTCCGGGGATGTCCTCGCAGCGTGGAAAGGGGCTGTAAAATTGAATTATAATTTCAGGGTAGGGCGCGTACACTGTTTTCTTTAACAAAGAGAGGCCCTGGCACAATCATAGATATACAAATACCTCTAAATAACACAAAACAGAAAGAAATGGCTCACCATAGCTGCCTCTACGACAACAGATTGCTTCAACACGTGCTCGCTCTACAAAGGTCAAGCGTCCGAAGATAGCTACCGCATATCCGAAATTCCATTCCGTCCGAGAATGAGGTACAATTTAACTCCGCCTACTGCAGTAGTTTCCGGTAGCGAAACTATCGCTAGTGTTATCGTGTCGCACCGGCCAACACATCTAGTGTAACTGCCATTGCGTCCAGGCTTTCTAGTGTTTAGCCTCCACCTGTATGTCCGAGAATTCGTGCGTCCGAGAATAGATTCGTGCCTCTATGCCCAAAGAATTATCAAGTCTCCTGTCACACAGCCTTATAACTGTATTATAATCATGCTATTACGATTGTACATTATGTGCATTGCTTGTTGCGATCAATGTAGTGTCTTGTATCGAGTACCATGCAGCTGCCTGATCTTAAGTGCTCTAGACTCCCCCCACAATAACTATTTTGAGGGTGTGCCCAGCAGTTTTCACGTGACTGTCATTTGATAATGGCCGCATAGAGACAGTGGTAGAGCGTTACCGATTATACGCAAAACTTCCCGAGTAGCTAGTGAGTTTCTGTGTACCTTGAAGGTCTTAGCTTGTGTAGCTCTATTAGTCTACCGCGTAGATTTCTCGTTCATGGATGCTGAAGTTCGTTATTGACGGTTGAAGTTCTACCTGGGGTGGCCAACTCACGCCTGGCTGGCTTTGTTAGGTATGTTCCTGAGCGAGCTAGGCTAATCTACGCGTCCAAAAGATAGAACCAAGTGAGTCTTTCAATATGCAACCTTAAAAGCTAGAGTTCGTGATGTGTACGTTTTGCGTATCTTGGGCCAAAAACTTGGCTGGGTGTGGCTCAACTTGTGGCGTCCTCCTTGCTCACGTGAGCGCTATCCCAGAGAAATTATATAATTTTCATGAAGACTAGACATACTTCTACCCATAAAATATGTTTGGTTTTGATACAGTCTAACTTATTGGAGAAATTACTAAAAGAATATAGCATATCACTTTTCACCAGAAATTGGCCTGACCCAGCCTTACATACAGTGAGTATGTATACAGTATAAGTACTGACATCTACATACAATCGCTGTACTATATATAGACTACTGGAGTGACACATTGCATCAATAATCATAATTAATACTTTCCGATGCAACCAGCTTGGTGTATATATGTAGCTAGTTGCATATTGCGCTGCAACAGCTAGCCTCGTTCCCACGCGGCCTGGGAATGAGGCTATGCAACAGCATGATAAATGTGGCCTCTATAGTTGCTCAGACTCTTTAGCCTACGAAAATGATTATGCTACTGCAAGCTAGTGCTTTGTATGCACTCGACCTCACCTACAATCAGTGCTACACTGCTACTGTATAATTATATTATTAATTCCAATCCACAGGATGAAACTATTGTACGTTGCACTACTCCTGAGCCTGCTGGTGCTCCAGCAAGGAGCACCCTGCAGTGCAGTACCAGAAATAGTGTTCACAATCAGCCCCCCACACGGCATTTGCAACTCGACAGAGCCACGGTATCGTGATGACTGGAAATACCACATCTTCCACGAAATTGAGAAGTCTATGGACTCCAACCAGGCGTTTTTGTATACATTTCGGAAAAACAATGCAATGAAGATATTTGTGCACACCACCGTCTGCTACAGGCACTCAACCAACAGCAGTAGCCAGTGTTCTATCGGTTCCTTTGGGCTCTACTTGTGGACCACCTCATTTCAGAGATTAATGGAAACATTGTCACAACATTTTGAATATGAGGACTTGGGTTTACTGTCCATATTGATACGTGCAATAGTGGACAGCGCTGGAACTATAACATTACGAAGACCAGAGCCAATACTTGACAATAATGTCATCAAAACTACTGAGATTAGCCTGAATGCTACTGTGCTGTGTCCACTGAATGATGGTTTTGGATTGGAGAGTTACATGGAGATACTGCAGCAAGCATGGGAGGATTTCATACCATGGGTAAGCAGTTGTACATAGCTATTCCAGCCTCATTCCTATGATGTACAGTGTTAGTGTACGCCAGGATGTATCCACCACAGCTACACGTAACTTAACTGTGTATGCTACTTGGCAATGCACGCAGTGGCTTTTAGGATTACTGCACTTGCCAGATAGATCTAGCCTTATTGCAAGCCTACCCCAGTTATTAATCTGTGATTTACATCACACAAAGGGGACAGTCAGAAAAAGGGAAGGCCTAAGAGCATCCACCGTGCGGACAATGTCGGGTGGATGCAGAGGATGTCGGGTGGATGGATGCAGAGGATTTCGGGTGGATGCAGAGGATGTTGGGTGGATGCAGAGGATGTCGGGTGGATGCAGAGGATGTCGGGTGGATGCAGAGGATGTCGGGTGGATGCAGAGGATGTCGGGTGGATGCAGAGGATGTCGGGTGGATGCAGAGGATGTCGGGTGGATGTAGAGGATGTCGGGTGGATGCAGAAGATGTCGGGTGGATGCAGAGGATGTCGGGTGGATGTAGAGGATGTCGGGTGGATGCAGAAGATGTCGGGTGGATGCAGAGGATGTCGGGTGGATGCAGAGGATGTCGGGTGGATGCAGAGGTAGCCTCGTTCCCAGGCCGCGTGGGTGGAGAAAGACGGCCTGGTATCCACTGCTTGCGCATGCGCGAGCATTCCCAGAAAAACCTGGGAATTCGTTTTCGTTTGTAAATGTTGGGTTGGTGTAGAGGATGTGGGAGTGATCGAGCATAGACCTTATCTATCACTGAACTATATATTATTATTGTGGTTATACTGCATGCTATTTAGGGGCCCATAAAGTGCTAGTGTACCCAGAGAAAGTTTTTTTCTGCCTACACTTCTGGGGCAAGTGCTATATATGTGTGTGTGCATCCATGTGCTTTGTATGTCACAGTAGTGTGCACATTGGAGCGTTGTTTGTGTGTGTGTTCATGCAACTGGGCGTAGGTGTGCAGTGTGTGTAGTATTGTATGTTAAACTTTGTTGGTGTGCATGTGTGTGTGGATTTCTGTTTGTGTGATTTTGTGTAGTTGTGCATGTGTGCTTGCATCCCTATCTGCATTGACTGGGTGTGTAGCTACTACCAATCATTAACAGAGACCTTCCCTGCTTCATGCAGCTAAAATCCTATGCCAATGCCAATGGAGAAACAGTGGAATTCGACAGAACCGAGAGAGGGGTCTATTATTCTGAGGCTGATGCCATCGATCCAAATTCAGATCTTTACCACCGCACACTCAATAACTTTCTACTTACCATCGACATACTGCTGATCATTCTGGTCATGTTTGTCATCCTGAAATTTACCCCAGTTGCCTACCTGAAAGTTCTTCAGAACACACAAACAAACTCCGGTGCACTTTCAATTTACTTGACCGTGGTGCTCTTTTCTTGTGTGTACTGTACGCTTGTCCTCTTGGGCTACCTCTTCTGGGTCGCCATGATCATAGCAGTTCTGTCTGAAGCTAATTGGGGGATTGGATTAACAAGAACAAATGCAATGCCATTAGTAGCGGGACTGATCCTTCTTCCCTTGTTTGCATTATTACAGCTTGGTGCTTGCATCCGGGTTATCCGATTTAATGCAGCCCACATTAACATCCCCAAGCTATTCTGCTGTTCTTGCCATTCTTGTAGCCATGGAAACCAGCTATGCTGCTTGGGACAATCTCGATGGGAAAAGGTGATCGAAACATTTTCTCTCTGGATCACTGTGATGGTCATACAGTCCCTTTCGTTTAGCATAATGGGGCTTGGAATCCAATGTGCAGCCGCACCCCTGCCAACCATTGGTGCCATGACTCTGGTAGGATCAATCCTATTTCTTGCTCTCACCTTGACAGCACACATTGTACAGACTATCCAAAGTCAAGCTACACTCAACCTCGTGACTGCAATCCAACTGATCCTTGAGATCTTAGTTACTTTGATCATTCTCACAATCGTTGCTCTGTCAATGGTGGTCTACATTGCTTACACCGCCAGCAGGCAGGATACTACCACAATAGGCAGCTTTGTAGCAGCAGTTGGATCAACCTTGCTTTTAGGAGGAGTAGTATTGCTTGCAAAAACACATCTACTTACACAAGACAAGAATGGGGCCTCACCATCAGAAGAAAATTCCTACACTAGCAATGACAGTGAAACGGAATCCTTTGGTAAGAAAGTTGCACTTAAAACGCTGGAATCAGTGAGTTCAGCACTGGCATTATAACCTACATTCAAGAGCAGAAATCATGTCCACAGCAGATGCACAATGGTCACAGCACAACAGTCACAGCACAACAGTCACAGCACAACAGTCACAGCACAACAGTCACAGCACAACAGTCACAGTACAACAGTCACAGCACAACAGTCACAGCACAACAGTTACAGCACAACAGTCACAGCACAACAGTCACAGTACAACAGTCACAGCACAACAGTCACAGCACAACAGTTACAGCACAACCATCTACTCCCACCATAACCTTGATTTTCTGAGTAATAGCTATACATGTATTTCAATCATATAGCTGGGACATAGACTCTATGTAGTACAGCAATCATGTTGTTTGATCCTGTCGAGCACAAAATTCTTACATAATATGTTTCCAGGTCATTTTGATTTCCTCTTTGGAGTCAGATGTCATGCATCAATCTGTTTGCACACAAAGCTCTTTCTATTCACCACATTTTTCATACCGTGCAGTATGACTATACCGGCATTGTACAAGATAATAATTATGGGAGATAACCTCATGTAGCTATACTCGTCATTGATGGCTTTGCTGGTGAACTTTGATGGAATGCGGAAATAGTAAACAGAAAATCAGGGGGTCAAAATATGGACTGCAACAATGGTGGGATGGACAATGCATGGAGAAACAAACCTGCCCCAAATGCCCAATCATAGCATTAACAGACTGCCTTAAGCATTCACTATATACCCCCTTGGCATGTTCGGTCTATATTCACTGAACTCCACTTCCACATTTTTGGAATACGTTGTACATGTGCGAATTGGGAGACATAGCTAGCTATCAATATCTTGTAACAATGTTGTGATGACATGTGGTGCCCTCCCCTGCAGAATAGATGTGCATGCTCGATCTTTTCAGAATGCCTACATGTACTGTAAAAGCTGATGTAGTTGACATCACAAGCTATCAGGTAGCAGCTACCTAGTGATACATTCATCAAGTGCTGCCTATCTTGAAGGCACAGCAAGCATGCATCCTTACGGTTGGGACCAATTCAGTTAACTTGCCTGGAGAAACCTCGGCTATACCACGGACGTTTTGGTCCTAAAGGTCCAATGGAAAACTGCAGACAGTACGTTAATTATAGGTCCAACCTCATTAACAAAGTTTAAGTGACCCAAAAGACGAGTCTACCTTTATGAATCCTCCTTGAGTCTTAGGGATCGAAGGGGAGGGATGTGAACCAGCTGTGACACCCCTTATAAGACTCAGAAGAGGAGAATGCAGGCCATATACAAGGCAGAGTTGGCTATGAGTATAGCATTATATTTTGTTGGGTTTAACACACCTACCCTATAGCTCCACATGCACTAATGAAATAACAAGCCTCGTACTCACGTGCCCCAGCGTTTGTCACTTGCAGTAAGGCCTGGGTAGCTACGAGGCTATAAATAGCATGGGCATCCATCCAGGCCCAAACTTCTAGTCAGTAGCTATAACTAGCTCTTGCCATATGTATAACTATCCAGCTAATTATAACCTTCATCCCACTTCCTAATCCACCTGTGCTAAGTACTAGTGATAATGTAATGTGTCAGGGTTCTTGTTAGGACTCAGCAGATTAGTGCGTTCTCATGGTAATGTGATGTATTTTAATCTTCCGAGTTCTGCACGCTTCTCGTGCGTTAGTTTATCCCCGGCATTCAGCGCAACCAGCCATACCTTTACAGCTGTCAAATCGCGATCTCTCTTTGTCGGACGCAAAGACTGTATCCTGAGTACAGTGCAAATGGCAAGTTTTGCTAGAGAGCTTTTATATTAGTGTTTGCATGTAGAGTAAAAACTACACCATACATTACCTGCGTCGTGTAGAGAAACTAATTAACAGCTAAACCATGGACAATACACTACTTAGCTATAACTAAGTATAGTGTGATGAATAATGACCATGGGTAAACGGTTTATGCATATTGATGTGAAATTGCTCTATCTACAGAAATTTTGGCTTTGGAGTCATGGAATGGCAATGGGGGGGGGGGGGGGGGGGGGGGGGGGGGGGGGGGGGGGTCTATATCCGCTTCACCTTTTCATCACATTTCTTCAACTTATCTATAATTATAGCTAAGATGCCCCCGCCCCCTCCCTTCATGCTGTCACTGATTTATTCCTTCATTAATTGCAGCCATCTGCAACTATCAGTGCTGCATCCTCAGCATCAACTGTGAACAAATCAAGACAAGGAAATGGTGACACACACTATAAAGTGCTTGGACGAGTGCTTGCTGCCAGCTTGTGTATGTTTGTGCTACTCCAGGACGGGTTCTTGGGGGGCATTGCACAAAAAGACAATCATTTGGGACTCACTACAGCCATTGTGTGTGGCCTGATTTGTGGGGTAGCAGTAAAAGTTGTGGACTTGGCACATGCAGGTGCATGGCCTAAGGATATCCCCAACTAAGGAGATTGTGTGCTATGTGGTAGTACTACTGAACATCTTTGCACTGTGCACTGTTGTGCCTGGGGGTCAGTCACTCATAGCATACTTCATAGTGTACCATGGGCTCATCAAGGCAAAAGTAGACACTCGAAATTACCTCATCCTGGCTGTTGGAGTGTACAGCTTGTGGATTTACCTTACGTTGAAGGGATTGATAACTGTTGACTGGTTGTTTGTAGCAGTGACAGCTGTCATTGCTACGTTGTCGTTCATCCTGAACAACTTAAGTGACACCATTTTAAACCGGTTCAGTATACACATCATCTTTGTTATGGCCAACTTCGTTGCGTTCAACTATGACAGGTTTGTTGGACCAGCTCTGATAATGGTTGTACAAATCTTTGCACGTACTACCACAATGAGAATTGCCAGAATGCAGACTTGGTACAGCAGATCAAAGCGAGAAGACCTGGTCGCAAAGAACTACCTCACCATTGATCTGTTCACTGGCCTTGGGTGCATTCAGTGGGTACTGGTGTACACTTTGATGCTGTGGGAAGGAGTGCGCATTGGCACTGCTCCATGGCCAGTTAACCTCGGGTCATACTATCTCGTGTGGGAGTTCTTGGATAGTTATTTGGATTATTTCAACAAGGGTTCTTACACGAGCAAAGAATTCCAACTTCCCAAAAGACTGCTGTACGCACTCTGCTTTGTTCTGGATGTTGGATTGCACATGCTCTTTGTTGTCTACGGACCAGAAATGTCAACAGATGAGTTTGAACAGGGAATTTCCCAAATGGTACAGAGCAGATTCCTGTATCTTGCAGCAATGATCGCCATGTGGATGGTGGTGTTCACACTTAGCTCCAGGTTTGGGTTGAGTCGACAGGTCAAGTTCTGTGGGTACGCCGTTCAGTGTATCAATCATACTTGCATGGTGAGACTGCCTGCGTATGCCTCATCCCCACTCCTGATGACGGCAGCTTGGATTTCCGCATTAGGAAACTTCTGTTATCTACCTAAAATGTGGTCGACTACTTTCCCAAAGCCAAAAATGTTGTTTTCCATCTTTGCCATTGGACTTGTAGTTGTGAGTGTCCTCAGCAACATCTTCCATCATGAGTTACGTGCAATGCCTGCATCTCAGCATTCTTCCATAGTAGGCTTGTGGCTAATCATTTCTGTTGCGGTAACATTTGCACATCATTGGTGGAAAGACAGGACTCCCTACTAGCCATTGCATGCCCTCATGTACATTGCTAATAATATAATTATATATATGTAGGCATGTACATTAATAATAATAATAATTATTATATCATAGTTAGCAAGAGGCAGCTTATTATATCATAGTCAGCAAGAGGCAGCGTATTTCATGTATGCATGATTCAAAACAATGTTGTTAAGCATTGTACTCAGCAACTGACTATCACAATGAAAGTTTGCCGTTCTCACTTGCACCTCCAGTGTCGTTGCTAAAATGCCATATTCCACTGCCGTTCTTCTTTAATTTTCTATTGATGTTCTAGTCCATTTATCAGTCTCCCTGATCGCACACCATCCCAAGTCAGTCCTTCCATTACAGAAGGATTCTTGATATAAACTTTTACATAACAATAAAGCATGGATACATAAATACGATGGTGTGTGCAGTGCTTGTCACAGGATTGAACTGTGGGCTCTTTGTTTTACGGTGGCTGAAGCTAACCTGACCAAACATCCGTGTCAACACTGTCTGCCCACTGAGTGAACGTGGCCTTCTCAGCAATTCTCGTGTGTAGATCGGGGTGTGCCTGTAGGTGTGGTCTATGCAGGAAATAATGTAATACTCCAAACTAGTAGTAGTACAGGCTTGAACGGGTCACCAGACAGTGCATGAGATCACGGAGCAATTTTGACGATGACGGTGCCGTTCTTGTCCCGTATTTACAGGTAGATTTTCCTGTGTGACTTGCGGGATTCCTGTTTGCTGCATCAGCCATGTAACTAGCAGCTTTGATACTTCTGTTTTGGAACAGAGGCTATAATAGCAGATGCAAGAATATTGATCCCACTAAGAACCTTAGTCCCTTGTGGATGGATGTCACTGAGCCATTGTAGCTAGATTGGGAAAATTTCGTTTTAAATTGTTTTCATAGTTGTCCTCAATAATTATGTATGATGACTTTAAAATCACATAGAGCAACAAAGTGGCTCTTTATTCCCAGGAATACAAGCAAGTATGCAATGCATGCTGATCCTGTATCTGAGAGTGGAGGCAACTCTGGATCTTCAACACTTCATTAAGCACCAGAGCAGAGCAGAGAGCTTGATACAGATGTCCAACCCGTTATTCAAAGTAAGGCCTGTAATTTGTAGTAACCACTGGCTAAGCTATATCTATCTGTGAGCTTGCTACATCATTGATGATAGCTTGTAGTATACTTTCTCATGAGTCAGCTGACAATGGTAGTTATCATCCCACTGTTAGCCTCATTCCCAGTCCCACGCCCAGCTTTTCGTCACTTGCAGTACGCTAAACCCGCTTTACTGTACTGCAAGCGACGAAAAGCTGGGCGTGGGACTGGGAACGAGGCTAGTGCTGCTTTGCATGCAGCTAGCTACATCACTAAGATTTTAACGTGTGTTTATGTGTCTGTCTCTCTGTGCGTGATGGAAGTGGGATGTTCGTGGGACGGAAGTGGGATGTTTGTGGGGCGGGACTAGACTAGTGACGCACAACCTTCGTACTTCAATTTACTGAACCTTGAACTCTGTGAAAAATGTTTGAGAACATTGGGCCTGGGCATGGGCTGGATATTCCAGCTGGGGCTACAAGCAGATGCATGCAATCGGGGAGCAGCAGTCGAAGCAGACGCAATCGGGGAGCAGCAGTTGAAACAGATGCAACCGCGGAGCAGCAGTTGAAGCTGTCGCCATTGGGCCGCAGCAGCCGAAGCAGTTGAAACGGATGCAATCGGGGAGTGCATGGCCATGTCTTGGTTTATCCATGGGTTTATCCATGAATAGCCCTTGATTTGAGGCAGGTAGGCCATTTCTTGGATTTTAGCATTAATTAATGGGTGTTTAGAAAAGAGTGTAGCTATAGCCTTGAATTCCAGTGTTCAAGGCTAATAGTTCTGCTAGAGTGAGTTACCATTACCCAAGCATCTTAATCACATGCTCGTTATTGAGTGAGTGTGGTTTAGAGCATGGCTGTGTGCAGTTCTGTGTGAAGTTTTGAGGATGAAAACCAATCAGAACCTTATCTAGGGTATGTTCAAGTAAATTACAAGCTATAAACTGACCTCCAATGTCTATGGTTGGTAAGAGTTGAACACCCTTCACCTAAATGATGACAAATGACATCATGAGGCTTTCAACTTCATGATCTTATACCTCCGGCAGTGTCCTTGGAGGACTAGGTGGATAGGAGGTGGTGGTTGGGCGAAAACACATGCATGGTTAGGTCTCGTCTTCACTCTTTAGTTGGAGCCATTTCTCTCACTCCTAGCATAACTAGATATACGAAACAGTCCTCTCACTCTACTTTTCATCCTAGGGATAAGTTGGTGACTTGAGTTAATGAGTGGGTGTGTTTGGAGTGCATTATGGTACACGTCTCTAATATAATATTATAGCTACTGATGCTGAGATTTGGAGTGCTTTTCTGACAAGCGTTTGCAGTGCTTGTACATGTTGGTAGAAAGCATCTGAATGTTTACCAATGTCAGTACCACCAGGTCTTAGAGAATTGATGGTGAGAGGAGTTTGAGCACTGCATTAGCCTCATTCCCAGGCCTCCTCACCCCAGTGTTTGTCGCTTGCAGTACTAACTGTTAGTACTGCAAGCGTGTCCACCAAGTCCTGACTATTGTGGACAAAGCTGGACATGACTGAGCGACAAACATGGGGTGAGGAGGCCTGGGAATGAGGCTAGCACTACGTGATTGAATGTGTAAACTTATTGCAGTGAGCAATTCATGTTTCTAGCTAGTTATAGAGACCATTTGCTAACAGTTTATGTGATCCAGGTCTACAAAATTTGGCTGTTTACTAGAAAAACTCAAGTGTTCATTGTTTACACTGTCAGTAGCATGCAGCACTCTTTAGTCTACTTAGTGCACACTGCACAAGCCAGCTCTCTCCCAGCTGTGTAGGGAGGGCAGGCAACCCCTCCGCATGTTGCTTCCACATGGTAGAATAATGCGTTACTCGCATCTCCAACACTTCCAGCTACCGATTCAGGGTTCTGATCGATGCATTCATACATTGTGCGATAGTGACTGTAGCGACCAGCCATCAGGTAGCCATTGTACTCTTGGGTCCAGGAGGAGGGGCAGGTGGTCCTTGCTGGTATCATGAGCACTGTTTCCCTTGTTGAGACATAGCACACCGCACATGGGACATTGTGGTTGTGAACTGACGAGAGTGGACCATTTTGATCTGACTCATATTCTGATCCATATATATAGTCACGATGTGACTGATAGCCAGATGTGTACTGCAAATAGCTTGGATCACTGGGTAGGCAGATGTAGTTAGCTGCCCCTCCCTTGTGGTTATGATGGCTTCCGGCTGCTCGACCTGCATACACGAGTTGTGTTCCAGCGATGTTTGGGCATGTGGTCCTCCCCCACCGAGTGTACACCACCCCACCAGCAGTGGGACCCGGGGGACCAGCAGGACCAGTGTCTCCCTTCCCTCCCTGGCGTCCAGCTAGACCTTGGAGTCCTACGGGGCCTGCATTGGGTTGAAACACACTGTTAGCATGACTGTGCATAACAAGAGTGAGGACATTATTTTGTATCAAACCATAAAGATGGATCGAATCTTATGGTGCAAGCTCCCATACATATGTAAGTGCTTGCATCTTAGGCCAGAAAGAACACCAACATGGAAGAGGTGCATGAAAGGTTAGTTCTGTGTATGAAAGTATATACCCTCCCATTACCGATACGAACCCATTGTATCAGTGCCAAAACAAAAGATCAAAGAAGGCAGTAGCTAAAGTTAGTCCGTATTAACAATAACAATAATACCATTCCAAACTTTCATGGCTACAGGTCAGGTTGCATGCTGTTCAGAATGCTACCTTGAGGTCCAGCAGGCCCTTGAGGTCCCTGAACTCCTGAATCTCCCTTCTCCCCTGTCCTGCCAACTGGACCTGTGAGTCCATCACGACCATCTCTGCCATTAGCACCATCTTTTCCATTGATGCCATCCTTGCCTTGCTGCAGCACTAGGAAGGGGGGACCACCGTAGGGAGAGGGATCAGTGGTAGTCTGTGGTGTGGATGCCGTAGTGGACTCAGCATTCCTCTGTGTCCGGATCCGGGTGATAGCACTAGCTGTAGGAAGAAATGTATTATGTTATGACATGCTAGTGGTTAGTGTACACTCATATTAGCATGCCTGGCAGTCCAAATGATGTAGAAAGTGTAGTGAGTTATGATATGGGTGTAATGACTAATAGAATATCACATGCATTGAAGGTACCAATTTCACAAATTTAATACATGATTGTGCATGAATACATCATACCAGCAATAGATCTGAATTGCACAGGAATGATTTGATCACTAGTAGACAGAAAATGCCACAGCATAATGGTTAGGAGGACTGTTTGTCGTGATCTGCCACAACTCACCATTAGATCCACCAAGAAGCACTGTGGCAACTGCCAGCAGCAGCAGCAGCAGGCTGATTGAGCTTGGAAACATTGCTGCAAACCACTTGGACCTGCATACAAATCCTAAACATCTCGAGGAGCTACTCTTATATCCCATAAGCAAGTTTGTGGGTGTTTCATAACATTCAAGACATCTCAGTACTGTTGATAATCTTTGTCAAATACAACTGGAGCAAATCAACATGTTTCACCCACTAGTTACACAGTGAAAATGTTTTAGCTGCATTTGTGGTAGGATCCCAAGATATGCCCATGCACCCTTGATACGCCCACTAGTTGATGATTTAAAGGAACATATGGCACCCTTAGCAGTATTATACATATGCCACCCTTAGCAGTATTATGTCTACAACATTCTGTTTCTGTAAATGGTGATCTTGTTTTGACAATATTCCCCGTGCCCACAGCGTGCATGATTGACCAGCTAGCACCTGAATGGCCTCCCTAGTAGTGTGACAGTGGTGAGTTGTGTGACTGGTGACTGACTTAAACATGACAGTGGTGACTATTTAGTGTGGAATAGACGTGCAGCTGTCACCCTCTAATAAGGATACACTTGGGCCTCTAATGTGAAAGTGGTAACTAGTATGACTAGTGTATGGACAGTGGTAACTTGTTGAGGGTGGGTTGTATTGGGCGTTGTTTACAGAGATGTTTCCAGAAAAACAAGAACAGAAGTCTGATTGCGTGAGGCCAATCAATAGCCTTCTGCTGGTCTCAAGGAGTTTCATGATCTGATATTCATTCATCTTGAGTATGTACACCTCTTAATGCTGTTGATTTAAAACTATGCTGCGTGCATCACCCTCCTCCAACTGCCCCACACCAGTAGTGAGTTGCTTCAACAAACCTTGGACTGAACAATTTTAGCCTCATTCCCGCAGGCCCTGCTCAGTTTTTTGTACAGAAACACGGGAGAGGGCCTGGTATCTTTCCTTTGTAGCGATCAAAGTTCACAAAGAAGCTTGAAGTTTTTCTTCAGCCCCATAATCTAAATGGTAGGAATCTGTCAAAGCCATTAATTTCCCGAAAGATTTCGCCGGTCACACGTCGCTCACCTTCCGTGCCCCATATTTTCTAGACAGCTCTCAGGGTAACTACATGACCAACAATCTGTTCTCTCTTCACGATCACAGCAAAACTGTCATGGTCGCTTCCCTCCTCGAGCGCTAGACGAGCACTTCGATATGAAATACTACACATACCGTATTTCCACAATCAAAATTAATGCCACTCTTGATTAGAGGCTACCATCGAATAATAGCTGGACCTCCAGAAGAGCTGAATGAAATAAACGCCTCCCATGTTTGGTAGCTGCGGCTAGCTAGTATTGAATAGCACGTGAGCAACCTTGTTTGGATGGCGGGTGATCTTCCAATTTCGTATATAAGTCAGGACTGACTCACTTCCTGAGACTATAAGGGGTGTCTAGGAGTTGAGTTTATAACTGTGCAAAGTGCAGAAACGTTTTCCACAATCAACATCAGGAAGGACTCTCATGGCAACTTCACACTCCACTGCATTGCTACTGCTTTCCACTTCCATGTCGTGTGGTGATTGCACAATCAGCATGCATGTATTATAGTGAACTGAAGGGTGGGGCTACAGCCCCCTGTGGCCCCCACCCCCTGGATTCACCCCAGATAATACTGTCTCTGTTTTTCGTCATACGTACACACTGTCATGCAGTAATATATCAACCATACTGACACTAGCTGTACAAAATTGGTTATTACAAAGTAGAAAACCCATTGTTCATTGTTTACACAGTCAGTATCATGCAGCACTCTTTAGTTTACTTAGTGCACACTGCACAAGCCAGTTCTCTCCCACCTGTGTAGGGAGGGCAGGCAATCCCTCCGCATGTTGCTTCCACATGGTAGAATAATGCCTCACTCACTCCTCCAACACTTCCAGCTACCGATTCAGGGCTTTGATCGACGCATTCATACATTGAGCGGTAGTGGTCGCGGTGTGCAGCCATCAGGTAGCCATTGTACTCTCGGGTCCAGAAGGAGGGGCAGGTGGTCCTTGCTGGTATATATCATGAGCACTGTTTCCCTTGTTGAGACATAGCACACCGCACATGGGACATTGTGGTTGTGAACCGACAAGAGTGGACCATTCTCACTTGTCTCATATTCTACCCCATATATATAGTCACGATCTGACTGGTGGCCAGATCTATACTGTAAATAGCTTGGATTGTTAGGAAGGCAGATGTAGTTAGCTGCCCCTCCCTGGTGAACATAATGGCTTCCGGCAGCTCTACCTGCATACACAAGTTGTGTTCCAGTGATGTTTGGACATATGGTCCTCCCCCACCTTGTGTACACCACCCCACCACCAGTGGAACCCGGGGGACCAGTAGGACCAGTGTCTCCCTTCCCTCCCTGGTGTCCAGCTTGACCTCGGAGTCCTACGGGGCCTGCATTGGATTAAAATGCTATGTCATTGGCATGAATGTGCGTGCATAACAAGAGTAGCGCTAAGGACCTGGTAGGTAATCGGCAAGATGATATGTAATTAAGTAAGTGACTGTTACCTTGAGGTCCAGCTTGTCCTTGAGGACCCTGAACTCCTGAATCTCCCTTTTCCCCTCTCCCGCCAACTGGACCTGTGAGTCCATCACGACCATCTCTGCCATTAGCACCATCTTTTCCATCTCTTCCATCGATGCCATCCTTGCCTTGCTGCAGCACTAGGAAGGGAGGACCACCGTAGGGAGAGGGATCAGTGGTAGTCTGTGTTGTAGGTGCTGTAGTGGACTCAGCGTTCCTCTTAGTGCGGGTGATAGCAATGGCTGTAGACAAGAAAAGCACTACATTAATTCCTGTGGAGTTGTAGTCCAATAAGTGCCATTGAAAGTGATATATACCTGTTCTCACTGTATGAAGTTATCTCCTTTTGTAAATTGAACAGGAAGTACACAAAGGCAGTTCAAAGTGTAATCATCACAGTCTGACTGATACAACTCACCTTTAGATCCACCAAGAAGCTGTGTGGCAACTGCCAGCACCAGTAGTAGGCTGATCGGGCTTGGAAACATTGCTGCAAATCTCTTGGATGTATGCATATTACATCCGGAGGAACCTCTTTTGTACCTGACGGAGCTGGAGTACAGAGTTTAGTGGGTGTGTTTGATAACATTTTATCTGCAACATCTTGGTGCCTTACCTGGCCACATGTAGGTGATAGGATCTGTAGGCCTACTTGGCTACAGATGGGCTGTGTCTCATTTCTCCGGCTGCAAATTGCCTTCCCAATTTGTTGCCATTATAATATTATCGTTTTTGACAGGCAATGCCACTGTTGAGCTGAATGCATGTAAAAGATGCAGTTCATATGTGTGTGTTGGCATACACACAATCACGCTGGATGTACTACCGGTACTTACATAGACCAAATAGTGCTGAATTCATCTCCATGTCATTGTAGTTGACTCTTCGTGCAGTGTTAGAAGTAATGTTACCGTGTGCACTGTGAATAGGTAGACACAAAATGGCTCGGATTGAGCCTGGGAATGAGGGTACCTCCACAGCCTATACTGTTGTGCATGTCACATTCATAACTTAAATGCTGCTGGTCTTTGTAGTCAACTTCTAGCCTTGTCCCCAGGTCTCCACCCAGATTTTATCTCGCAGCCACCGCTGCAACATAAAATCTGGGTGGAGGCCTGGGAATGAGGCTAGTCAACTTCATCACCCTAGTCAGTTTATGGAGGTGTGTTAAAGCATTCCCAAACACCTGGATGTGTAGATAGTCTTTGGAATAGATTATGTGCTTGTAACAACATGGCTAACTACACAGTTCTGGAGTAGCCTCCACCCCCTCCAGCTTTTCATAACCTGCATTACGTTTGTTCTCCATAGCTACAGCAAGTGACGAAAAGCAAGTCATAGGGCCGGGGATTGATCTGAAATCTGAGGCTAGCAAGGAAGTGTGAGGTCCGGTGACTACCGGTAGCTACGTATAGCTAGGACCATCACAGTTTGGTCTATACCAGTTGAAATATACTTGAAGGATGCTATGTGTGGCGTGTCTGGCATGTGTAACTTCCCATTCACAGCTTAATGTTTCTTACCACGTAACGTTGGTACTCGACAGTGAGTGCGGCCAGTTGTCTTCAGTAGCTACAGCTGCTTAGTTGTGTAGGTACTGGGCTCGCCCCTGAATTCACATACCTGTTGGCAATTCCATCAGACTACGTACTAGGTACAACAACGAGATGCAGTAAAAGGATATAAATCATGACCAGCTATCACTTGCTGCCTACACGCATCTCTGACAGGACATGTGATTGTTATGACAAGCTATCATCAAACCAGAATAATTTGTGGTGTCTCACACACGATAGAGTGCAGTTAATTTAGCTATCTGTTGTGCAACCTGACACATGACTGGTTACTATAGTGACCGACACACAGCAACTATGTATGTGAGCCTATTTCCTTGTAGTGCACAAAACATTTTGGCGTGGAGACAAAAATGATGCAATGACAATGATTTTGACATACTGCAGTAGTTGTGCGATATAGGCACATGCGCCTATAACTCCACAGCAAAAAAATCATGCGCCTATAAGCAAGATGCGCTTAAAATCGGATGACATTCCTCGAATAGGAAGTGCATGCACATCAATTCGAATTGTAGCTTTTTCCGCTCGGTAGGATCAAAAATGGTAGTTTCTTGAAGAATTCTTCAGTGCTTAACAAAGAGTAGCTGAGATGAGAGTCAAACCTGTACCTAACAGCGAATGCATGTGCACCTATAAGAGAGCTGCACCGACTACGGTATTGACAGTAGTATCAGATATCCAATTATTACACCGGATATCAACATGATGGACAAATGCTACTGATCTGTTAGCAGTCTCTCCCTGCGTAAGGTGATGGGAAACTGTTGTCCAACTGGTCGATTGTTAGGAGTGCATAAAGGATCCTGATTAGCTGACTAGTGGCCTGTTTGAACTATGATGTTAGAAGCTGCAGCGAGCTTAGTCAGAGTGTATCTGCCACCAACCTTACCTTGTAATGAGGTTTCCTATACTGATTTGCTTCTTCTCATGCATCTATGTGTATTCAGCAGACAATCATGAATGGAGACAGACCACTTGGTTTATGCCGTAACACATTCAGCTCTACAAAGTTTAGCTGTTTACTAGCCTCGTTCCCAGGCCTACCCCATTTTTTCTGTTCTTCGGTTTCCGTTGACAATAATACACGAATGTGGAAGGGTGCATCCGTGTATTATTGTCAACGGAAACCGAAGAACAGAAAAAACGGGGTAGGCCTGGGAACGAGGCTACTGTTTAGCTACTACATACAAAATTGAAACCCATTGTTTATACAGTCTGTAACATGTAGCTACTAGCAGTCATTCATATAGTACACACTGCACAAGCCAGTTCTCTTCCACCTGTGTATGGAGGGCAGGCAATCCCTCCATCTCCACATGACGCTTCCACATGGTAGAATAAAGCCTCACTTGCATCTCCAACACTTCCAGATACTGATTCAGGATTTTGATCGACACATTCATGCATTGAGCGATAGTGTGCATAGTGTGCAGCCATCAGGTAGCCATTGTACTCTCGGGTCCAGGAAGAGGGGCAGGTTGTCCTTGCTGGTATCATGAGCACTGTTTCCCTTGTTGAGACATAGCACACTGCACATGGGACATTGTGGTTGTGAACCGACGAAAGTGGACCATTCTCACTTGTCTCGTATTCTGCTCCATAATTAAGACTATTATTGTGAGTGACCTGACTCACAGTGGCACAAGTTTAATCTCCACTCCACGTTCTCCAAGTAGAAACTGCACCCCACGCTGAAACTGGGAGATAGGCCACATGAGAGACGAAGACGCTGGCTGTAGGTGATGTGAGAGGATCAAGTTTCTGTAATGCTAGCATGTCAACTCATCATGGCACATGTTTCATCTCCAGGTTCCTTCTCCACGTCCTTCGAGTAGAAACTGCACCCCCGGGAGATAGGCCAAAGGAGATACGAAGGCTCTGGCTGTAGGTGATGGGAGAGGAACAAGTAGAAACTGCACCCCACGCTGAAACTGGGAGATAGGCCACAGGAGAGACGAAGACGCTGGCTGTAGGTGATGGGAGAGGAACAAGTTTCTGGAAGGCTAGCATGTCAACTCACCGTGGCACAAGTTTAATCTCCAGGTTCTTTCTCCACGTCCTTCGAGTAGAAACTGCACCCCCGGGAGATAGGCCAAAGGAGATACGAAGGCTCTGGCTGTAGGTGATGGGAGAGGAACAAGTTTCTGGAATGCTAGCATGTCAACTCACTGTGGCACATGTTTAATCTCCAGGTTCCTTCTCCACGTACTCCAAGTGGAAATTGCACCCCTGGGAGATAGGCCAAAGGAGAAACGCAAGTGGAAACTGATAGGCCAAAGGAGAAACGCAAGTGGAAACAGATAGGCCAAAGGAGAAACGCAAGTGGAAACTGCACCCCTGGGAGATAGGCCAAAGGAGAAACGAAGGCGCTGGCTGTAGGTAATGGGAGAGAAACAATTTTCTGGAAGGCTAGCATGTCAACTCACAGTGGCACAAGTTTAATCTCCACTCCACGTTCTCCAAGTAGAAACTGCACCCCACGCTGAAACTGGGAGATAGGCCACATGAGAGACGAAGACGCTGGCTGTAGGTGATGTGAGAGGATCAAGTTTCTGTAATGCTAGCATGTCAACTCATCATGGCACATGTTTCATCTCCAGGTTCCTTCTCCACGTCCTTCGAGTAGAAACTGCACCCCCGGGAGATAGGCCAAAGGAGATACGAAGGCTCTGGCTGTAGGTGATGGGAGAGGAACAAGTAGAAACTGCACCCCACGCTGAAACTGGGAGATAGGCCACAGGAGAGACGAAGACGCTGGCTGTAGGTGATGGGAGAGGAACAAGTTTCTGGAAGGCTAGCATGTCAACTCACCGTGGCACAAGTTTAATCTCCAGGTTCTTTCTCCACGTCCTTCGAGTAGAAACTGCACCCCCGGGAGATAGGCCAAAGGAGATACGAAGGCTCTGGCTGTAGGTGATGGGAGAGGAACAAGTTTCTGGAATGCTAGCATGTCAACTCACTGTGGCACATGTTTAATCTCCAGGTTCCTTCTCCACGTACTCCAAGTGGAAATTGCACCCCTGGGAGATAGGCCAAAGGAGAAACGAAGGCTCTGGCTGTAGGCAATGGGAGAGAAACAATTTTCTGGAAGGCTAGCATGTCAACTCACCATGGCACAAGTTTAATCTCCACTCCACGTTCTCCAAGTAGAAACTGCACCCCACGCTGAAACTGGGAGATAGGCCACAGGAGAGACGAAGACGCTGGCTGTAGGTGATGGGAGAGGAACAAGTTTCTGGAATGCTAGCATGTCAACTCATCGTGGCACATGTTTAATCTCCAGGTTCCTTCTCCACGTCCTTCAAGTAGAAAATGCACCCCTGGGAGATAGGCCAAAGGAGATACGAAGGCACTAGCTGTAGGTAATGGGAGAGGAACAAGTTTCTGGAAGGCTAACATGTCAACTCACTGTGGCACTAGTTTAATCTCCTGGCTCCTTCTCCACGTATTCCAAGTAGAAATTGCACCCCTCATTGCAACTGGGAGATAGGCCAAAGGGGATACGAAGGCACTGGCAGTAGGTAATGGAAGAAGAACAATTTTCTGGAAGGCTAGTATGTCAACTCACCGTGGCACAAGTTTAATCTCCTGGCTCCTTCTCCACGTACACCACGTAGAAACTGCACCCCTCACTGCAAATGGGGGATAGGCCAAAGGAGCGCTGGCTGTAGGTAATTGGAGAGAAACAATTTTCTGGAAGGCTAGCATGTCAACTCACCGTGGCACAAGTTTAATCTCCACTCCACGTACTCCAAGTAGAAACTGCACCCCACGCTGAAACTGGGAGATAGGCCAAAGGGGATACGAAGGCGTTGGCTGTAGGTAATGGGAGAGGAACAATTTTCTGGAAGGCTAGTATGTCAACTCACCGTGGCACAAGTTTAATCTCCTGGCTCCTTCTCCACGTACACCACGTAGAAACTGCACCCCTCACTGCAAATGGGAGATAGGCCAAAGGAGATACGAAGGCGCTGGTTGAAGGTAATGGGCGAGTAACAATTTTCTTGCAGGCTAGCATGTCAACTCACCTTGGCACAATTTTAATCTGCAGGCTCCTTCTTCTCCACGTACTCCAAGTAGAAACTACACCCCACGCTGAAACTGGGAGATAGGCCAAAGGAGATACGAAGGCTCTGGCTGTAGGTGATGGGAGAGGAACAAGTTTCTGGAATGCTAGCATGTCAACTCACCGTGGCACATGTTTAATCACCAGGTTCTTTCTCCACGTCCTTCAAGTAGAAACTGCACCCCTGGGAGATAGGCCAAAGGAGATACGAAGGCACTAGCTGTAGGTAATGGGAGAGGAACAAGTTTCTGGAAGGCTAGCATGTCAACTCACTGTGGCACTAGTTTAATCTCCTGGCTCCTTCTCCACGTACACCACGTAGAAACTGCACCCCACGCTGAAACTGGGAGATAGGCCACAGGAGAGACGAAGGCGCTGGCTGTAGGTGATGGGAGAGGAACAAGTTTCTGGAATGCTAGCATGTCAACTCACCGGGGCACATGTTTAATCTCCAGGTTCCTTCTCCACGTACTCCAAGTAGAAACTGCACCCCTGGGAGATAGGCCAAAGGAGATACGAAGGCACTAGCTGTGGGTAATGGGAGAGGAACAAGTTTCTGGAAGGCTAGCATGTCAACTCACTGTGGCACTAGTTTAATCTCCTGGCTCCTTCTCCACGTATTCCAAGTAGAAACTGCACCCCTCACTGCAACTGGGAGATAGGCCAAAGGGGATACGAAGGCGCTGGCTGTAGGTAATGGGAGAGAAACAATTTTCTGGATGGCTAGCACGTCAACTCACCGTGGCACTAATTTAATCTATAGGCTCCTTCTCCATGTACTCAAGTAGAAACTACACCCCTCACTGCAACTGGGAGATAGGCCACAGGAGAGACGAAGGCGCTGGCTGTAGGTGATGGGAGAGGAACAAGTTTCTGGAATGCTACCATGTCAACTCACCATGGCACAAGTTTAATCTCCTGGCTCCTTTTCCACGTACTCCAAGTAGAAACTGCACCCCTCACTGCAACTGGGAGATAGGCCAAAGGAGATACGAAGGCGCTGGCTGTAGGTAATGGGAGAGGAACAATTTTCTGGAAGGCTAGCATGTCAACTCACCGTGGCACTAATTTAATCTCCAGGCTCCTTCTCCACGTACTCCAAGTAGAAACTGCACCCCTGGGAGATAGGCCAAAGGAGATACGAAGGCACTAACTGTAGGTAATGGAGAGGAACAAGTTTCTGGAAGGCTAGCAAGTCAACTCACTGTGGCACTAGTTTAATCTCCTGGCTCCTTCTCCACGCATTCCAAGTAGAAACTGCACCCCTTCACTGCAACTGGGAGATAGGCCAAAGGAGATACGAAGGCGCTGGCTGTAGGTAATGGGAGAGGAACAATTTTCTGGAAGGCTAGCATGTCAATTCACCATGGGACTAATTTAATCTGTAGGCTCCTTCTCCACGTACTCCAAGTAGAAACTGCACCCCACGCTGAAACTGGAAGATAGGCCACAGGAGAGACGAAGGCGCTGGCTGTAGGTGATGGGAGAGGAACAAGTTTCTGGAATACTAGCATGTCAACTCACCGTGGCACATGTTTAATCTCCAGGTTCCTTCTCTACATACTCCAAGTAGAAACTGCACCCCTGGGAGATAGGCCAAAGGAGATACGAAGGCGCTGGCTGCAGGTAATGGGAGAGGAACAATTTTCTGGAAGGCTAGCATGGTGTGGCACAAGTTTAATCTCCAGGTTCCTTCTCCACGTTCTCCTAGTAGAAACTGCACGCCACGCTGAAACTGGGAGATAGGCCACAGGAGAGACGAAGGCACTGGATGTAGGTGATGGGAGAGGAACAAGTTCTAGCATGTCAACTCACCGTGGCACATGTTTAAACTCCAGGTTCCTTCTCCAAGTAGAAACTACACCCCTGGGAGATAGGCCACAGTAGATACGAAGGCGCTGGCTGTAGGTAATGGGAGAGAAACAATTTTCTGGAAGGCTAGCATGTCAACTCACCGTGGCACAATTTTAATCCCCTGGCTCCTTCTCCACGTACTCCAAGTAGAAACTGCACCACTTGCTGAAACTGGGAGCTGAAACTGGGAGATAGGCGAAAGGAGATATGAAGGCACTAACAATACCCTAGGTGATATAGATTTGAAAGATCAGGTGAAATATTCGCCTTCAGTAAAACTCGGACGCGAAACGCAGCGAAGATTCAATAATCAGGTCCTGGGTAGGCTTCAGTAATAGGAATTCAACGCTCCCCTCGCCCGATCGTACCCTAAGTAGCTATTGTATATCGTCCGTGTTTTATTGGAGGCGAGTATTAACTATAGACGATGGACAGAGAAGCATGATAACAACGCTTACCACTGAACGGGTGAGTAGTTATTTGTTGGACGGTGGACATATCTTGTGAAAGGAGACTGGTTAGCTAGGTGGCACAGCTGGTGGTTAGTGTAGACCTGGTGGAGAATGACGCTGTGAGGACGGATCGGCGCACAATGGCTTGCTACCTGCGCGGCAGGAGGTATGGAAGTATGGAAGTATGTCAGGGTAGGGGGTCCGTCTCTTGTCGAGGTTAAGCCTACTCAACAGAAATGAGAAAACTGATTACGCCGAGGCAGTCCATCAATGGAATTTTAAGATTCCCGCCAAAAAAAATTATAGCAACCAACGTTGACCAATCAGAATGCAGAGGCTAACCAATCCGCGGTTGATCCGCGGGCTTGCCCGGGAAATCGAGGCGCGTAACTGTTCTCCTACTTTGTGAGCAACAACAACTCAATATCCCGTTGGTTGTGTACCTATATGCCTGCACCTGATGTGTGTAGTGAGTGCCATATGGACTTCATTTTCCTAATAAGAATTTTGCATATTGCATGGATAGCAATATGCTAACGTGTGTATGTACAATACAACAAGTCAAATAGTTATGATAAGTACATAAAATCTAGTGCAAGTTTAGACCATGTTTAAAAGTACACAATATGTTGCAAGATTGAACAGATGCGGGTAGTGAGTTATCCGTGGGCGTAGCTAGCATTGAGGCAGAGGAAGCAGTTGCCTCCTCGCTTTTCTGAATAATGACGCGTTGTCCAGAGTCCTAGATCCTCGCACACGCTGCATACGATGAGCATTTGATCTGATGACAGAGACAGGAGCTAGGCTGACCATGAGCCGGCGTATATACTCTTAATGCGGATAGTGCTGCAAGTCATGGCACCGGCATATTGCTGTAGCATTTCGAATCCAACTGTTTGTGTGCACTGCAGAAGTAATGATGTGAAAATAATAGCGATATTGGTTAATTAACTCGTGAATAATTCATTAGCTCAAAAATTTACTGAACAATACTTCTTTTATCCACGTACTTAATACATGTACCAGGAATAGGTCCTGGTGACCTTTCTGATGTTGCTTCGGTGGACTGTCCCACTGAGTTTCTCTGTACCAAGGATGAAGTCTACAAGGTATTGTTCAACCTTCACATTACAAAAGCAAGCCAGTCGGCCTGACAACATCTCAGCAAGAATGCTTAAAGAGACTGCCTTGAGCATTACTCCCAACGTGTCCAGCTCATCTCCATGGTAAGCCATTAGGTTCAATACTGGCCAACATATCATTTGGTCAGCATGTTTGTACCACCAGACTTGGCGACGGCACATTGGGATAGATGGCGAATGTTGATGTTTCAGGGTATAACCAAGAGTCCAAGGTGATCAGAGTTGGCAAGCTTGGGGATTATGGAGCAAGTACAAAAATTACTAAATTTGAATACAAAACTAGGTCAATTAGTGACAGCAATAAAATTTGAGGATGAGGGGGAATACCTAGCAACAAGAAGTTCCGGACAGCTCATTAAGGTATGATACCTGATACTATTATGAATGTAAACAGCAACTCCACCACCATGTCTATTTCTATCACATCTAACAATGGAATGCATACCTCACTGTTCAAAACATCGTCACAAAGCCATGTTTCAACAAGACATAGCTATACAATGTCTGGATTGCTAGCTGAGCAGAGGGCAGCAAGCTCGTCTAATTTTGGAAGAATACTTCTGCAATTAAAGTACATGAGAGAGAAGCACTTGTTGCCAGCCAGTCTGGAACGTTTATGGAGTTTGCAGGTGGTCCTCCAGAACTATGAGGAAAAATGGCTCTGACCAAATGTAGAGGCAGATGGGGCAGATTGTTGAACATCACCTGCACCAGTAGCTTGAGACAGGGAAGGGGAGTGAGATAAAGATGGAAGAGGTGCCTCCTTGCTACGTACTGTCAATGTTATCAGCAATGCTGGCTCCAACGTCATCATTAGTACTGACCTTGCTGGAAATGGTATTAGAAGGGTTGGGGGGCATGTTGCCTGGAATGTGATCATTACCCTGAAGGTCTGCATCTGAATTTTCCCCCATTCCTGTTCCAATTTGGTCATGATGCTCTCATCCCCACTCACCACATGCCACCATCAGGCCACCTTGCCACCCTCAACCAGTACCCCAGACCTTCTGCTTCCCAGCTAATGACGCCTTAAGGATCATGAGACTTTCAGCTTCATGATGTCACATCCGGCAATGTCCTTGAGAGATAGGCTCTGCGCCAGCAGAGAGGGCGGGGCAGGGGGAGGTGGGTGGGTGCACCCGAAGGGTGCAAACAGCATGGCCGTGTCTGGGCTCCGCGATAGAAAGGTCTTGGTCGGCACTGGGAGGGCCATTTCCGCCGTTTTTGGCATAAATGGACTTAGAAAGTAGCTGTCTTGCCTTGTAGGGCCTCCATTTCCAGCATACATCGCCCGTTTTTCAGCTACGGCAGGTTGGCATTTCTCGGGAGGCTTGATTGCAAGCTCGTTAATTGGTGGGTGTGGTTAAGTCACGTATATGCTCAGTATAGCTGAAATTACCTGTGTGAGCAGTTTCGAGCCCAGCAATGCCAGGGAACAGAAATTAGGGTATGTTTAAGTGTTCTATAGACTGAAAATGACCTAGAGAAAGAATTTGGCCCCTAAAGAGTTAAGGACTGGCTTCATTTGACGGGACATATGAATGCTGCATGGGTCTGTGGGAAGCTGCAACCTGGTTCCCCCCAGGTTTGTCGGTTGTAGGCAGTAGGGGTTTTCCCGCGGTAGTTGCGAGAGTAGGCACCATCTTTGTTGCCTTGCCTACATGTAACTCTGTTGGTTCGATACCAGTGGAATTAGTCACGCCATTTCCTTTTACTCTATCAATCATTGGGCCCCTTCCCCCTCCTCCCTTTCCTCACCACTTCACTCCATTGCTGTTGTGAAGCCACGGGCTGCACATTCGGGCATTGTAGCTGTAGATGTAGTTCATTCAGCTGAGCTGTAAGAGCTTTCACTGCATCCTGCAGCGCAGCAATTATTTCGGAACCTTGCTGTTCCATGACACAAGTCGGGCAGAAGAAGGAGACCGCCGAGGCAGCCAGCACCTCATATCTCCTCTTGGCCACTCCCGCACAATAGTCATGGTACCACACTCGGCAGTTGGTCCCGTCGTAAAAGATAGCATCATGTCCCTCGCTGTGGCCGGTGGCTTCAAGTATACCCTCCTGGCAAACAGGACAGATGTGCTCAGCGATATCCTCACCGTCGCGGGTTTCGTCTAACTGCGTATACTCATCTTCGTCGCTGGGCTTTCTGGCGGCAACTCGCTAGCGCTAGCTGAGACCCTTACAGGTGTGCCAGGCAAAGGTGCTCTCGTTCAGAGGCTCCGAAGCTGTCTGCTTGGCATGGCTGCTAACGACGTTTCCACACTTTCAGCTAGGTTCAGGAATGCAGTAGCTAGCTCGGTTAGAGATGCAGTAGCATTAGCTAGCTATATGGTGCTAGTCTATTATTAGTGCCAAAATTACAGTAATCTCAGTAGCTAGCTAAAAACTTTAGTCTAGTAGGCCTATGGTAAATTTCATGCCAGTAGCTAGCTATACTTTTTCAGTTTGTGAATTTTCAACAATTATTTCCAGCGTGTAAGTCCTACTTCCTGCAGGACCAACAACCCCTTCACGCAAATGGGGGCGTAGCTCCAGCTCAATGTTGCTAGCGAGCCCTTCCCACCTGCAACAATATGGCTGCCCAGCTGTATTTGTCGTTTCTCCTCTCGCTCATTGGCGCGGTTCTTTGCTGGCTGCCGAGGGATACAGGGGTGCTATCCCCATGCGGTACCTGGTGGGTACAACATAGATTAATAAACCTATGGGTATAAACACAACTACACTGCCAAAATACCAATTAACACAAGGACTAGTATGTACAGGTGCAGTAAGCTCGCACCACAAAAATGATACTGTTAACACATGTCACACAGAAGTCATGTATAGCTTATTGAAGTTAGGAACCTTAGCAGCAGAGACCTGTTTCCATGCAACCACATGCCAATCAGCCCTCCAACCACAGAATGACTCTTTTACTGGCACCACCTCCAACTAATGCAGTCTGGATCCGCTCCTGCATTTGAAACCGGACCGGGTGTTTCTATTCACTGGACTGGAAAATGGGCTGTAACGGTGGAATGGACATGTGCCCAGAAACACTTTTCCATGGCACTATCCGGCTCTGCTGTGTGGCTATTCACTTATGTCTAACCTACTCATAGCCAGCTCTGCCTGCTGTTGGCCTGCATTCGTGCATCCTCCATGAAGTCTTAGGGGTCAAAGGCCACTTGTCTATTTAATGAGCTTCAACGGACGCGGTAGTAGCTTTACCTGGAATGCAGGAGAGTTTCAGAGGTCTGACAGAGTGGAAGAAGCTAGAGCATGTGAAGTAGTGCCTTCTGCTGTACATAAAAATCCCATAACATTCCATTCACCGTTCCTGCCCATATTCTAGTCCAGTGATTAGAGACGCCCATAATTATAGTATCACATATTTGGATTTGCATGCTTGCCTGGGCTGCACTATGTTCACCACTCTTTCTGTCTGACAGCTACTCCATTAGGATAGATGGAAATGAAGCCTACAGACTATATACACACTCCAGCATCGCTAAGCAACATAGCCAAGACACAGAGAACTTCAATGAATATGAGAAATCCCCCATTCATGATGAAGGAGACTAGGCTCTATGAATCTGTATTCAATTATCACTGCTAGACTGGAATAGAAAATTAATTTCAGATTGATATTGTGCCTGGACTATAATATTATTAATTTTTTTGCAACTGTACACCAAGTGTATGAATCAAGTTTTGAAAAGGAGATGGGACACCAATAAAAGATTGAGTGACTGAGTGGGAGCACTATAAGTGTAGGCTAAGGATGATTAAACAATCCTGGCATGAGGCTTTAAATTAATGCCAAAATGTTATACGTATGAAAAACTCAGAGTGTATACATCCAATGATTGAGTGATATTTAGATTGATGTTCTCGTTGTTGTAACTAGATCTGCCCTGTACTTGGTCATGCTTCTTCAATCATTATTGACACTCACAATCATAACAGGCCATCATCAGTCTGTGCAGATATAGAACTGCTAGCTGGTAGATCTCTCATCCCAAATATGAACATAATAATGGGGCTACATCTATTATGGTGGCTGTTGAGATCTGAAATCCGAAATAGAGCAGAGACTATAAGAGGATTCATGAAATGCAGCACAGAGACTACTGCACTACATGTACAGAGGGAGTACCTGGAACAAGTAGAGTCCATGTATTAGGTAGCCTTGTTCCCAGGCCATCACCCAGCTTTTTCGTCACTTTGCAGTATGGTAAAGCGCTTTACCGTACTGCAAGTGACAAAAAGCTGGGCGTGGGACTGGGATTCAAATGAGGCTACACTTGCGCAGGAAAGCAATGTACATACAATACCATACGTACACATATCTATGGTACCACTAGTCTCTACCAGACTCCCTACCCAAAGAGTATAGTCTATGGGCTACAGCTTGCATGAGGGTTCCTATATAAGTGCCAAATTAAAGGTGATATGGTTGCTCTCAAGGTACGTGCTGGATGCATGAATAATTGAGTTACTATCAATTCACTATAGTTGTCTCCACACTTAGCCACCTGTGACATGTCACAACCCAATTACATAGCAATCAACCAATCTGATTCATGCCACTGAAATTCCACAGACTGCAATTTGCCATGTATGCAACTGTACCAGACTCCCCCTCCTCCTTTGGGTTGGGAGTCTGGTTCCGAGACTATGGTACCATGTACGCATCCAGCAATGGGTCTCGGCACTTCATACTACTTTTGCTTGTGAGCCTTGTGTGTGCGTTCGGGGTCTGGGAATGAGAGTCGAGAGTAGGGATGCCCAAGAATCTGAGTATTTGATGATGCAATTATAGCATAATCATTATAGATACCGTATAATGCTGAAATGCCATATACCAGAACCTGTTTGATTGCACTTGAAAGACTGTGTGAATCATTGTGACAGCCCCGCCCACCCCACCTGCCAAACCAACTGGAAATTGGTCCGGAATGCCACTTGATTGCATTATGACCTTCCCATGAAACTTGAAAGACCTATACTGGTCGTGCAGAATTGATGAATACAGCCCCCCCCCCCCCCCCCCCCCCCCACCACCACCACACACACACACACACAACACACCACGCGAGACTTGTAAAATCATCAAAGAAGACATCTCATTTACAAGGTACAACATGTGACAGATGCACAGAACCCACACTTAACATCGGTATGAATGGTCACCGGTCCGACATACAAACAAAAAAGCTGGAGAACCGGTGGCCACCCACTTCAACCATTCTCTTGAGGACCTGGAGGTGATATGGCAATAGAGAAAATCCACAGGGATGACACAACATGCAGGAGACACAGGGAAAGTTACTGGATATTCGAGCCATTTGGAATGAACATTGATTTGGCAAGCAGCATCACCAGCCATGACAACCAGCATCATGGCATTTAGTGGTTTTTAGTTGGCAGTTCCCACTCCGGATATCATAAAGGACACGTCGATCTTCCTCTACGACATACTGGCTGCATGACCGCAAAGGCAGGATGATGTTGGCAGATACTACAGATACCAGTAATGCAAGTACTGTACTGATGAAGAGCTCAACATCTCAGGAGCTCCATGCTACTGTCTCTGTGAGCACATGAGCCCATCTCATTATGGACTCGTGGTGTGCACTGTATACATGACCTACAAGCCACAAGCTTTTACTAGAACTCGGAGCATGCATATGCATGGTGTAGCTACAAACACTAGCTGCCTTGGTACTCACTACTCCTGCAGAGTCCAAATGTACCATATAGTGGGATGGGATGCATGATCCATGTGCTGTGTAAACAAGAAATGACACTACAAGAAATGCTTCCAGATGACAGGAATGGCTGCAAGTCCACTGGCACCACCCGATAGGCTTCCTCAGTCTAGCCGCTAGCCCCCCTCCGCCCGGCCGGTCAAGTGGGCGTGCAGCCAAGCCGCACGCGGAGGGTGGAGAAAGTCTAGCAAACATTGCACTTGATTGTGTTTCAACTGACCAATCAGATCTCACTGAAGCGATTCGTTTCTCGTGGTAGTAAACCGAGCCACTCGCGTGCGATCAGTCAGCGGAGAGCGTCTAAAAGCCTACACTCGACCTAAACTCAAGGGTACAGAACTCGTCCTCAACTCTAGCTGTCACTTCACCGGTTCACAGGAACATGTAATTGGCATTAAAGGGAAACGTGATCTAGTGCAATGTTTGCTAGACCCTCTCCACCTTCTGCGCGCGGCTTCGCCGCGTCTGCGTGTAATGGCCTGCCGGAGAGGGGCTAGTGGCTAGATTGAGGCTTCCTCTGTGAAGATGGTTGAGAAATGATGTATCCTGTGCGGGAAGACAGACAGGTACATGTCATGATATGGTAATGATATGGTAATGGGGATGGAGTCAAAAAGGCCTTCAGGCATCAAGGAGAAGCACCGTCAGATGAAAGCCCTCTATGTAAAAAACACCTAATTGAGGCCAAATGACATCATAGTTCACATAACTTCATTCCGAAGTGGAAGTGCAAAACAACACCATGCTGGTGCAGCCGCTCTGGCCACACGTGAGCCATGAGGCTGGGAGGGAGAGCCTGATCCCCTAACCTTGTAAGCTCCACCTACGAGCATCCTGCCGTCCATGGCAACTACCCCCCATGCTGGTGCAGCTGCTCTGGCCACATGTAGAGCCTGATCCCCTAACCTTCTATGCTCCACCTACGGGCACAGATTACTCACTTGCACACACGAAATGCCTTCTCCTGAATCTTCCTTACAGCGCAGAAGAACGCAGACGTCTGTGCATCACTTCACCAGCAAGTTCACCTCACAAACTTGGTCAAGTAGGACCTAAATGAAAAAGAACAGTTGACATCAGAAAGCTTTCAGTGGCCAACCCCTGCCTGATTGGCTTGGTCAAGTATGTTCCCGAGTGAGCTAGGCTAATTCACGCGTCTAAAGAATTCAATTGGTGTATTCTGGGGGGAAAAACTTCTGAGTGTGGCTCACTTTGAGGTATCCTCCTTGTTCACATGAGCCAGTTTTGACAGTCTTGTTCCCAGGCCCCGCCCAGCTTTTTGGCGCTTGCAGTACAGAAAAGCGGGGAGAGCCTGGTATATCCTTCCTCATGTGAACATGACACAATCAACAAAATTTAATATCTAATGGATAAAATTTCAGAATTAAAAGCGAAGTTTCGTGTATTGTTCAACCAACTACACGTTCAACGCTTGGTGTGTATGACAGTCACCCCCACTAGCTAGATACGTCACCTGGCACCTTAGCTCTTCTTACTGCTCTGAGACCCAGTGCGCCTACATACAATGAAGTCCTTTCCACCCTTGACGTCACGCACATGAGGAAAGGGTACCAGGCCCTTCCGCATTCTTTGTTCAACCGAAAAGTGCGGAACGAGGCTACAGATTAGCCTCGAACCCAGGCGCGGAGGAGGGGGAAAAGAGCACCTGGTATCCACTGTTTGCGCATGCGCTTAATTATTACATAAAACCACGTGGATTTATGCAGATGACGTCGCAAAACTATCCAAGTATAAACAACGAAACCACGAAGACATGATCGCAGCTTTGACTCTCACGTTTGGAACTTGGTCTGTCATCAGTGCCATGATGGATGAGACTACAATGACTACTCTGTCATCTCGGGCAAGCTTCACATCAAACACGAACGGTGTAACACAATGACTTACCAAAACCAGTGCGTAGACAGAGTCTATTCGTATACTCACTTCAGAGTCGGGTTCGAGCGTCATCGCTGCACACCCAAGTCACTGAAGGTACGAAACAGCCTTGTCTACATCTTGAATAAAGTCGCCATTATTGACAAAATACAGTTACGAACACATATCTGACATCAACAAGCCACGGGAATGATGCGGTCTTATCCGGGATTCCCGGAAATTAAGTGCATGCGCAAACAGTGGATACCAGGCGCTCTTTTCCCCCTCCTCCGCGCCTGGGTTCGAGGCTAGGTTACAGATTTGATCAATAGGCATGGCAGTAGTTTTGTTGGGGTAGCTTCAAACCTAGGTCAGACCTTCTCAGGAGTCAGACCACAGTTTGACCAGGATAATATCCAACACGCTCTCTTGCAGGTCCACTTTCAGTCGTATCCATAGCGGCCTATAATACAGTGCCGTCTTTGGTAGCTGGGGCTCCACCCAATCAACAATGCCTATTCCGGTCAAGCAACAAGATGCGGCAAAGTGTTCAGTTCAGTGACGCATGTACGAAACCTATCCAGCTGAATACATTCAGATTCACATTAGGGATTATCCATTCAGGTCCAATTAGTCATATAATAAGTGCAGTTAAATTTATCACAGCAGAAGAGTACCATTAGGTGTGTAGGAAGGCCAACTACTACATATAGATTCGGGAATG
This sequence comes from Axinella damicornis, assembly GCA_963931865.1. Classification (NCBI taxonomy): domain Eukaryota; kingdom Metazoa; phylum Porifera; class Demospongiae; order Axinellida; family Axinellidae; genus Axinella; species Axinella damicornis. The sequence goes on from OZ007518.1 coordinate 2,756,514, forward strand.
CATGGGTACAAGTTCATTTATACTGCCTTCTACACGTGGTTAACACTGTGTGGTAATAATGCTACACATAAAACGGTGGTACAAATTTGTTTACAAGGATCTCCCTACTTCATATTACGTTTATTTGACAGCCAATATACAGAGCAACAGTAAAATGGCCTAAAACTTACTGTCCCGAGTACCCGCTGTCCAGGATAGGTCGAGACATCGCTCAGAGCCCCACACCCAAGTAAGTGGTCAGCCGCTTTTTCGTCCAACAGCTCCATAAATACTTGAAAAGACGCGCCAAAGTCCATGACAAAACCATCTCTAGGCATTGCTGTACTATCTGCATCAGTTCTTTTAGAAAAAGAGCGTCTGCTGCTTCGGTGAGAGACCTCTCACACACCGACTCTCAAACCTGCCTCGTGGCAGCCATTTTGAAAGACACGCCCACTTCCGCTGCAAATAAATCTTGTAAAATTTGGACGGTTGCGATTCGACTGAACATTGCAGCGCGCGGCGTACTCAGCGCATGACTGTCATGTGACCGTTGAACAAACGAATGTTGTGTGTTGTCTCGCGGGCGAGACTCTCACACGGGCAGGACAGAGCTCTGACAGTAGGCAGACGTTCGAGGCAACTCCGAACAGATGGTAAGTCATAGTATGCTATCTTGGGAGCGAATTTAATGGCGTAGCAGGACTATTAAACACTTTCCATGTGACGTGTTGAGTGTAGCTAGCTACTAGTCTCGGTACCGAGACTATGTAGCTACGTACTACGTTCAGCAAGCTTTGTGTGTAACCTCACTCACTGCATGCAAGTCTTGGCCTGAGATGAATGTACAGGAGTGCTGTGTTGGTGTCACACTACAATTATCTCTCCTCTTTGCAGCTGTATGCCCAAAGAATTATCAAGTCTCCTGTCACACAGCCTTATAACTGTATTATAATCATGCTATTACGATTGTACATTATGTGCATTGCTTGTTGCGATCAATGTAGTGTCTTATATCGAGTACCATGCAGCTGCCTGATCTTAAGTGGTGTAGACTCCGCCCACAATAACTATTTTGAGGGTGTGCCCAGCAGTTTTCACGTGACTGTCATTTGATAATGGCCGCATAGAGACAGTGGTAGACTGTAGAGCGTTACCGATTATACGCAAAACTTCCCGAGAAGCTAGTGAGTTTCTGTGTACCATGAAGGTCTTAGCTTGTATAGCTCTATTAGTCTACCGCGTAGATTTCTCGTTCATGGATGCTGAAGTTCGTTATTGACGGTTGAAGTTCTACCTGGGGTGGCCAACTCACGCCTGGCTGGCTTGGTTAGGTATGTTCCTGAGCGAGCTAGGCTAATCTACGCGTCCAAAAGATAGAACCAAGTGAGTCTTTCAATATGCAACCTTAAAAGTTAGAGTTCGTGATGTGTACGTTTTGCGTATCTTGGGCCAAAAACTTGGCTGGGTGTGGCTCAACTTGTGGCGTCCTCCTTGCTCACGTGAGCGCTATCCCAGAGAAATTATATAATTTTCATGAAGACTAGACATACTTCTACCCATAAAATATGTTTGGTTTTGATACAGTCTAACTTATTGGAGAAATTGCTAAAAGAATATAGCATTATCACTTTTCACCAGAAATTGGCCTGACCCAGACCTTACATACAGTGAGTAAGGCGGGAGGGAGAGGTGGGGGAAGGTGGAGGGAGAGGTGGGGGAAGGTGGGAGGGAGAGGTGGGGTAAGGCGGGAGGGAGAGGTGGGGGAAGGTGGGAGGGAGAGGTGGGGTAAGGCGGGAGGGAGAGGTGGGGGAAGGTGGAGGGAGAACGGGGAGGAAGGGGAGAAATAGAAGGGAGCAGAGGATGATAAGATGGGTGTCAAATGAAGAGCTGATCACATGAGCTACACATCTCATAATGTCAGTGAGTCAGCTGATCACATGACCTACCTTACAGATTGTCAGTGAGTCAGCTGATCACATGATATACACACCTCACAGTGTCAGTGAGTCAGCTGATCACATGACATACATGTAGCTCACAGAGTGTCAGTTGGTCAGTTGATCACATGAGCCACCTCAAAGAGAGTGTCAGGCGGTCAGCTGATCACTGTTACTCACATGACCTATCTCACAGACAGTATCAGGGAGTCAGCTTATCTCATGACCTACAGTACCTCACTGGGGGTCAGCTGATCACATGACCTACCTCACAGAGAATGTCAGCCTTCAGTGAGTCGGAGTTGGTCAAGCTATCTCGCAGGAGGTAGGTTCCATCAGAGATCTCTCTGGACATGAGCATGCTCTCTGCAATGTGTCGCGATATGCCACGATGGTACCACCTGTGTGTCTGGGTGTGCATGTGTGTGTGGGTGTGAGTGTGCGTGTGTGTGTGTGTGTGTGTGTGTAGGTGATAGGTAGAACATTGTGTGTTTGTGAGATGCACGTTAGGGTACATGTATGACGAATGTGTGTGTGTGCGTATGTGTGTGTGTGTAGGTGTGTGTTGGTGTGTGTGTGTATGTGTGTGTGTGTGTAGGTGTGTGTTGGTGTGTGTGTGTATGTGTGTGTGTGTGTGCCCATGTGCAGATGGTGAGCTCCCGTTTCGCGTGGACAATGCGAACACTCTGGCCTCCAGACCTCGACAGATATAACAAACAAGGGCTTAGAGATTCTTGATTGTCCACCATCTGTCTACCAGACATCACCGTACGCGACCATGCAGATCTCCCAGGCCTTCGAATTCCCCCTCTGTATCTGCATACTGCAAGCGATCAAAGACTGGAGGTGGGAACTGCCTAGGAACGAGGCTACGTGCACAAAAACAAACAGTATGACAACAGGCAGGAGTGGAATGTCTCTTTGCCATGTGTCTCATTGTTTTATGCAAGCTGAGTGCAACAAGAATACTGAGTTTTACAGAGGTATGCAAGCTGAGTGCATCAAGAATACTGAGTTTTACACCACTGAGGTAAACCTTTAATGGTGCCAGTGTGAAGTGTCAGCTCGTCAAGATCCATGATCCATGCAACAGTGTACGTAGCTACAAAGTCCCCAATGCTGGTGAGGGATAGGACTTCAAGGGGTGGTGTAGCCTCGGTCCCAGGCTCTCTCCTCAGAGCCTGGGAACGAGGCTAGGGGTGGTGGTGATGGTGGGAGGGAAGTAAATGACCCCACACCTTCTAGCTATGTTATGACCACACTGACTACTGGGCATCCACCACATTAATGTCTAAACCTCAAGTAGTGGGTAGAATACCTCCAAAAGCTTACTATGCTATGCATGACTTCAAAATAATCTAAGTCACTAGACTCGACTCTGTCTAGTGTATTTGCAACAGTTGAATGGAAAAAGCATTCAGTCCTACACGTAATGGAGGAATACTGACCTCACCCTCATTCCTAGTCTCGTGCCCAGACCACACCCCCCGAGGGGAGAGACGGTCTGGTGAACGAAGTCGAATTTCTTGGGCTTGAAGCATACTACGGAATGTGTAATCATTGTATAATCTCATGGTGTTAAGTGCCTGCGAAAGCGTCTGCAGAAGGCTCCCGTGTCGACCAAGCGCGATCATGGCTATTCATATCTGGAGAGAAGGTGTACTAACCTTTTGCTGCTCACCCATGGCCCATAGAAGATTTTTGAAGCATCCTTCGCCGTCTATGGAATCTGCTTCCCGTTCGTTTGGCAGTCCTTTCAGGCACTTTACTGGGGTCAAATGCGAGAACGGCCCCTTGGGGCTAAGGCCAGCATTTGCTTGCACGTAGAGGGGCCCCTTCGTTGTACTTGATCCCTTTGCTGACCTCGCTTCCAAAGCTCTCAACTTGATCCTTCATAAGCGATGTCACAGGGCGCACAATCGAGCGCAAAAGTCTTCAGAAGTTGTCGCCACGACGTAGCGTTGCCTTACACAGTCAGCGCTAAGGGCAAACTGGCCTGGCAAAGGCTCTTGGCTGTTGTCTTCTCCATGCTTATGAGTATTCAAAGCGATTACTACGTAATTATTAACAATCTCGCGATCTCATTGGTCCTTACCGCATTCCGGTAATAAGCCCAAGAAATTCGACTTCGTTCACCAGACCGTCTCTCCCCTCGGGGGGTGTGGTCTGGGCACGAGACTACCTCATTCCAAAGCTTCAGAAGGAGCATGCCAATTTCACAAAATAGCCTGCTAGTCTCGCAGGCCAGCCTCTCGCCACACCCACTGTGGTGTGGCGAGAGGCTGGCCCGCGAGACTAATAGCCTGCACTACAGGAAGTCTGCACAGTATCAGTCTTGAACCCGTTTACTTGACAACAGCCGTGACCTTTGAACCGCGGAGGCGCGCGCAACCGGAAGCGGGTTTAAATACTGAATTTGTGGCAAGTTTTGGCGGGAAGTCGGGATGGCACACTCGCTAAGCACTTGCTTTACAGCCTGGGGGTTGAGTGTTCGTCTCCCCAATAACCGAGTACGAGTCTGGGCCACTCCGTACATACCGGTTCCTGACTTCCCCGCCTAGCAGCCGGAGTACGCCGGTTCCCATCTGACCACCGAAGCTAAAGAAAGGTGTTCTGGTTGAAAGCAGGTTAGCCTCCTGTGATTCCAGTCACCGACGCCTATCCAGCGCTCCTGAGGCTTACACTTCGGTGTCTGACCTGTCACGGAGGGGTAGGTGTGTTGCTAGGTTGTATTTTTTTCTTTTTTTCCCCCTTCTTTTTTTTCTTTTGGTTGAGTGTTCATTCAGGGCTGCTATATACTATATATAGTATAAGTATAGCTTATTCTTTTTTTTTCTTTTCTTTTTTCCCCCCTTTCTTTTTTTGTTCTTTTGGGTGTGTTCAATCGGGGCTGCTAGACTATATAGGCTTATTCTTTTTTTTTCTTCCGTTTCTTTTTTCCCCCCTTTCTTTTTTTTCTTTTGGGTGTGTTCATTTGGGGCTGCTACAAGTAGACAATTATAGGCTTATTTTTTTCCCCTTTCTTTTGGGTGTGTTCATTCGGGGCTGCAACAAGTGTAGGCTTATTCTCCCTTCAGCTGAGTTTGCTGTTCCTCTATATACAGTTGCAATATTGTTTCCTTTCACATGACTTATAGTTATCGACACATGCGTATCCCCGCCCCCACTGATAGACAGCTGTTCACACTAGGAGATTTTCTATTCAGCTATAGCACGTTTATTCACACAATCATAACATAGCCATTCACAGATCGTGCTTTATGTTGCAAAGTCATAAAACCTAGCCGGCCCCTAGTAACATAGTAACCTAGTAACAGTATTGTGTGGCCCATGGGGAATAAACACAGGACCTAATTATCACTGCAGCCGTCATCGCCTGAAGTAGATTCTGATAAGAGTTATATAGCATGCAACTAATAATTTCAGGGTGCAGGGAGGGTCTTGTCAGGTAAATTGTCTGATGCCAGTGTACGACCTCAGTTTCAGCTGAAGATTATGTCAAAAACATGCACCGTCCAAATGGGTCAGCCTGTACAGCTCTATATGGAGGTAGGTAAGAGAAAAGTAAGTTTGTGAATATGTATGACTTGCAACTTTGGGGCGCCTGCAAATTAATTTTAACTGCATGCCTGTATTACTATGATATGAAAAGACTAGCACCACCTCCAGTCCATAATTATATAGATATATTATCGATCATTATGCAGAAGTATAGGCTGCGCCAAAAGCCCTTTCATTTCTGAAAGTGGGTATAATAATAATGTATTGCCTCACACGGAAGTATGCACACAATTCGCGGAGGTGGTCACGGCTCCAGCTGATTTTTGCTAGTGACTGTACAGCATTCGAAGGTATGGGGCTCACCATAACAAGGAAGAATTGCTAGATTAGCAATGCGAGGGCCATGGAATTACAATACTGTCCGGAATCTCATCCCTTGTTGTGATCATGACAATTGTATGATGTAGAATCTACATCACTACAAGTGGTTATTGGTCCGGCAGGAAGTAGGGCAATGGTTAGGGTATATTAGAGTCAGGTCCAGCTAGTTTTGAATGCACATATGTGTGTCGGTTACCTATACTTCCTGCCACATAGTGTATTTGCTATATGCCCCGTGTGCATGCACGCAGCAAGGGTAGAGTGATTGGTTTATCTGTGGAATTACAATACTGTCCGGAATCTCATCCCTTGTTGTAATCATGATAATTGTATGATGTGCAATCTACGTCACTCCAATACGGTCGGAGTTATTGTTCGGACAAGTGGTTATTGGTCCGGCAGGAAGTAGGGCAATGATTAGGGTATATTAGAGCCAGGTCCAGCTAGTGCTGAATGCACATAATGTGTGTCAGTTACCTATACTTAAAGTATGTATCTACTTCCTGCCACATAGTGTATTGCTATATATACCCCGTGTGCATGCACGCAGCAGGGGTAGAGTGATTGGTTTGTCTGTGGAATTACAATACTGTCCGGAATCTCATCCCTTGTTGTGATCATGATAATTGTATGATGTAGAATCTACGTCACTCCAATACGGTCTGAGATATTGTTTACAAGTGGTTATTATGTACTGGGTCCCCCAGGGGCGGATACAGGATTTGTGAAAGAGGTGGGACCCAGTACATAATAGCACACTTACACGCTGCCGGAGACAGTGCATAGTGGTGCTTAGAACCGATCAGTTATCAGGATGGGCTCTCGTGGCACCTTCGTGCTTTGCACTGCAAGTTCCAGATGTATGAGGATTGCAGGTCCCGCAGGGCAGCCATGTGCTTCTTCCTTGCTCAAATAAGTGCCACGTGCTAGGACATGATGGTGGGTGTAGTCGACTCAGCGCTCACTCATCGTTCAAGTAAATAACTTATGTAGCTAGCTAGTTACATAGTTGCTGGTATGAGTGAGTTCAGCTTCAGTGAAGAATGACGATTTCCACAGGTAAATCATGCCCAGTGCATTGGCTCGTGCACCAACCGAATAAATATTTCAAGAGGTTTGAAACAGACGTTTCGGCCACTATACAGTGGCCCTCATCAGTGAAAATACACACAATGCGGACAACACAAGTCTAAATACAGTAACGGAAAGGGGTGGGGTAAATGGCGGCAAATCATATTCAAGAGTAGAGACGTACTGTACAGTAGTCAGAGACATTTAGCTTGCTGTGTGCCAGTGTGTATAGTGTATGTGTGTCAGTTCAAGCCTCGCTTGTGGTCGCCGGGGGGGGGGGGGGGGGGGGGGGGGGGGGGGGGGGGTGGATGTGCCCTGTGTTCCCCCCTACGTATGTGTGTGTGTGTGGTGTGTGGGGGGGGGGGGGGGGGTGTCCATGTATGCATGTGTGTGTCTACCATACGCACTCTAGTCAAGAGTCCTGCATCAATTAATACACAGTACCTTCCAATATGTTTCGCTCTTCGGACACTCTTTTTCCACCAAATAATAGCTGTATAACTAGCTTGAAAGTGTACAGCCTGTGAACCGGATGCTTGTCACTGATGTATGTGTGTGTGTGTGTTCTGGGGAGGGGGGTGAATATATGTGGAGATACTATGCCACCATCTATGCTTCCTTGTTCGACATCCTTCACTTATAAATAGGAGGAGTTTTCAATGAGTGGGAGCATGGGAGATCATTGTCCTAAGAATGTGTACGCCCAGCCTCATTCCCAGGCCTTGGAATGAGGCTAGGTGTGTACTGGACTACATTATATTCTCATGGACATTGTTTAAGGTGGTTGTTTGTAAGTGCATGAAAAAAAAGCTGGCAATGGCCTTGGAACGAAGTTTATCATCTCTTGGATGTGGTAGTACTACTAGTGAGCCATGTCAACGTATATACATGCAACAAATAACTTGCCTTATATGGAAGGAATTATGTTATGATACTAACTCTGTGTGGGTCGAATCTTGTTTTGTACATAGATGTCTTTCCGGCTCACTACTGCCATTAATGGCTATACTGTCTGAAACACGTGGGTAGCTATGGATTGGTAAACAAATAACTGTCCAGCTGCATGAGTTACTTGTTATCTCAGTTGCAAATATGTAAGATATGACTGTTTGTTTTAACGTAGCTGCTCTGCTGGTAGCTAGTATCATGCTGAAACTGAAAAGATATATAAGTTTGCTATTACATTATTGTATGTACAATGCTAGCTGGCAGTGGTAGCTGATAGCTACTTGATTGCTGAGCGGGAAGTGAATCTTGCCGTCTGAGCTGGAAATTTCGGCTAAGGTATGTAGATGTGTGCACTCTTTATTAAGATACTCTGAATCTAGGACCTACCATTTGCTATACTCTTCGACTACTGGGAGAGCTATTGGCTCAGCCTAATGCCAGAAATATCACTGGACTGTCTGATGGATGTAGTCCCTCTAATAGTGAACCCTGACAAAATGATAGTTTTGGTTAGAAATATCACTGGACTGTCTGATGGATGTAGTCCCTCTAATAGTGAACCCTGACAAAATGATAGTTTTGGTCACAAATGAAGGGCTGAGAACCAAAGTGGTCTAACCCAAAATCAAGTACTGGAAGTTGCACGAAATGGAGTAAAACATATGCAATGGGTATGAGCATATGACTGAAATTTTCAATTTCTCGAAATTTCAGCAGCTCCTGAAACACATTTTAACAGTATTCTCAAGTTTAGGGGGGCTAGCTATAGTTCAATGTTTGTGGGTTAGACCACTGTGGTTCTGAGCCCTTCAAATACTCATTGCATGAATGCTGTACTGTGCTGGTCCTGGGAAAGAATCAGTATACGAGGTGATCTGAATTTACTGTGGCCCTTCATACTTCAGTTCATTTTTTGGTGGAAAAATGCTTGTGTGCGTCTGTGTGTTGGGTTAGTCTAATGGGTTAATAAGCACATTGTGTGTTGGGTTAGTCTAATGGGTTAATAAGCACATTGTGTGATTGGGTTAGTCTAATGGGTTAATAAGCACATTGTGTGATTGTGCTTTATGTTTGTCCGTAATATCTTGCCCATCACTTATTTACACATCATAAATTTGCCGTAACACCATAGGCATAATATGCACTTACTGAAATGGTTTAACAGATCCCTCTTCCAAATCCAATAGCTTCCTATGAGGCTGCTGCTTTGCATGCATGTATAACCTAGCTACATTTGCACTAGGACATTAATTGTCATCATTAATTATTGAGCACTGTCATGTGGGGTTGAGTTTCTATTCCAAATTCAGTAGCTATTTGATCTTTAGCTACATGACTGTGGTTCTTCACAGCTATACACAGCAATCTGCAGGCCTATATGGCTGAGTGCCTCGTCATGGCGTCTGCTTTGCTGCCCCTCCTACTCCTTTCCACCATCTGCGCTGGCCAAACCACTCACTACATCAAGCCGACTCCCAGTACACCATGTCCTGTGGATCCCTGTTTCACCCTCTCTGAGTACGCACAACAACGTCTGCACAACCTCACCTCCAACACCACACTGCTACTCCTGCCAGGGGACCATGTCCTCAGTGTGAACTTTACCGTGGAAGATGTCAGTGGTTTTGAGATTCTGTCCCTTGCAGATGGTCATCAAACAAGGATTGTGTGCCAAGGACTGGTTGGCTTTTCATTCAGAAACATTTCACATGTGGCAATGCATGGGTTGACAGTCAACTCTTGTAGCAAGGGTACAGTTATGTTTAAGTTTCCAACAGCATACGGAGTGTTACTTCATTCAGTATTGGACACCAGCATTTCCAACTGCTCATTCCAGGACAGTGCTGGTACTGCACTTGGGGTGCTCCACAGTGGTCTGGACCTGAGGGGAAGCAACTATTTCACAGGTAACTGCAGGAGATGTGGGGGGTACACCGAGTCTTGTTTTTGCCGTGGAGGAGGGATTTATGCAAACATGAGCACCCTGAAGTTCACTGGAAACAGCACTTTCAGAGGTAACTCAGCAACATTTGGTGGAGCAATTTATGCAAAATACAACAATTTCATCACTTTCAATGGTAACAGTATTTTTAGGAACAACTCAGCTGAATATGATGGTGGAGGAATTTTTGTATGGAGCAGCACTCTAATCTTCAATGGATGCAATTGTTTTGGAAACAACTCAGCTGCAAACAATGGTGGAGGAATTCATGTATTGTACACTCACATGACTTTCAATGGCAACAGTATTTTCAGGAGCAACTCCGCTGGGCAAGGAGGAGGAATTAGTGCATTGTGGGCTCGCATAACTTTCAATGGTAGCAGTATTTTCAGGAACAACTCAGCTCTGAATGGTGGAGGAGTTGTTGTTGCCTTCAACAGCACAATGAACTTTACAGGAAACAGTACTTTTGGAAACAACTCAGCTGCACAGTATGGTGGAGGAATTGATGCATTGTACAGCAGTGTCATGAATTTCAACGGTAACTGTATTTTCAGGAACAACAGTGCAGCTGTAGCTGGTGGAGGGGTTTCAACATTTCACAATAACACTCTGAGCTTCACTGGTAATGTTAACTTCACACACAACTCAGCTGTGGCTGGTGGGAGTATCACTGTGATGTACAGTGCTGTGAAATTCACAGGTAATTGTGCTTTCACAAACAACTCAGCTAACAGTCAGGGTGGAGGGATATATCTCCTCTACAGCACCCTGAACCTCATTGGAAATAGTACTTTCAGAAAAAACTCCGGATGGATTGGTGGAGGAATCTATGCCAAAGAAAGTACTCTGAGTATTACTGGAAGCAGTTCAGACAATGGGAAACATGGTGGAGGCAGCATACTTTGCACCTCAATTTTCCAGAAAAATTTGGCAATGATTCACGGAGGGGCAGTGTATGCAGAAGACAGTGCTTTAAGCTTTCAAGGAAATAGTGTCATTAGTGGAAACTCTGCACGTTACTATGCTGGAGGAATATATTCCAAAAACAGCAACCTCACATTTAGAGGGAGCACCAGTTTCTGCTCAAACTCAGTGCAGGTATTAGGCGGGGGGATCTATGCATTGGGAACATCGCTCTATTTCATTGGAAACAGCAACTTCACAGCAAACACTGCTGCAAGGGGCGGGGGAGAGTATCTGGTAAACTCATTCAATTTCCTCTCTCAGAATGCCTCTGTCACTATGGATGGTAACAACGCAACTGAGTATGGAGGAGCAGTGTATGTTGAGGATTCTGATCCCATTTCTTACTGCTTCCCTGAAAGCATAAATCTGGAGAGGTGCTTGTTTCAAGCGGATGCATATTTTCAGGCCTCACTTGATGTTATTACACAATTGGTTCCGATTTTATTGGATCCAGCAGCTCTCCATGAATTTCTAGAATCGAATGAATCCGCTTCAAAAGCAATTAGGGGATTTCTCAACATCAGCATACACTTCTGCAACAACCATGCACAGAAAGCTGGCAGTGCAGTGTATGGTGGTTTAATAGACAGCTGTGCCATTGATTTGGGGTATACTATATTTTTTATACCTTATAATCCTTCAGTGCAGGGTTTTTGGGAGTTTGACTGGCATGTACCAAATTTGGAACTGGAGCCAAACAGTGTTTCTTCTGATCCATTTCAAGTGTGCCTGTGTAGAAATGGAGTTCTAAACTGCAGTACCTCAGAATCAGATAGACAAAAGCAAGTGTACCCTGGTCAACTGCTCAAACTTTCTGTGGTTGCAACTGGACAGAGAGATGGAATTGTTCCTGCAGTGATTCGAGCATTCTTTAAAGATACACATCAAAATGTTTCATTCGCTCCATTCCAAGATACCCAAAATGTGTTAAATAGCTGCACTGAACTTTACTATCAAGTGTATTCATCAGCTGCCAACAACAGTGGTACACTAATATTGTATGCAGATGGACCATGTTCAACTAATGGAAAGCTTCTAAACATCTCCTTAGACTTCCTGGACTGTCCTCATGGGTTTAGCTTGAATCCATCTGAAGGGACCTGCGAGTGTGAACTAAGGCTTCAGGAGTGCACCACCAGATGTAACATAACAGACAGAACACTAGAGCGCAGTGGAGACTTCTGGGTAGGATACGACAACCACACTAGAGGACTAATTCTCCACCCCCACTGCCCATTTGATTACTGCGTATCAGGTCACATCAATGTCTCTCTCAATGATACTGACAAACAATGCAATAACAATAGGTCAGGTCTCTTATGTGGAGACTGCAAATCAAGTTTTAGTCTTGCACTCGGTAGCTCAAAATGCTTGCGATGTTCCAACGTTTACATTTTCCTGTTCATTCTATTTGCCCTGGCTGGGATTGCTTTAATTCTCCTGCTGCTGATTTTCAAGCTCACAGTTTCAGCTGGAACTATTAATGGCCTGATCTTCTATGCAAACATTGTTGCAGTTAATCACTCAATCTTCTTCCCACACAATGAAACCAACATTCTGACTGTGTTCATAGCCTGGCTTAATCTTGATTTGGGTATTGAGACTTGTTTCTTTGATGGAATGGATGCATATGTTAAAACATGGCTACAGTTCATCTTTCCTCTGTATGTATGGAGCTTAGTTGGCCTGATAATAATCACTAGTGAATACTCCTCAAGAATCACAAGAGTCTTTGGCTCCAATCCAGTTGCAGTTCTGGCAACCCTTTTCCTCCTTTCCTATGCAAAGCTCCTTCGTACCATCATCGCTGCATTGTATTTCACCTTCTTGGACTATCCTGATGAAGTGCGGGTTGCTGTGTGGAAGTATGACGGGAACATCCTCTATATTCATGGCAAACACGTTCCCCTTTTTCTTGTAGCTTTGCTAACATTTGTGGTCCTCTTTCTTCCCTACACCGTCCTCCTCACTGTTGGACAATGTCTTCAAGCAAAGTCCAATCGAAGATTCTTCTATTGGATCAATAATCCCAGAATAAAGCCATTCCTCGATGCCTACCAAGCACCGTACAAAGATCAACATCGTTACTGGACTGGACTGATGCTTTGTCTCCGCTGTGTTCTTTTCTTTGTGTTTGTTTTGCTTTCTCTTGTGTCCGCTGATCCCAGTCATAACCTTCTGGCAATTCAAGCTATAGTTATTGGGCTTGTTACATTGACACGTTTCACTGGATTGATATACAAGAAGTTGTACCTTGATGTCCTTGAAGCCTCTTTCATTCTCAATCTAGGCATTCTTGCTGCAGCCACTTACTCTGTGAGGATTGCTGAAATACCAGAAAGCCAGGCAGCTGTTACCTCCGTCTCAGTAGGTATAGCATTTGCTACCTTTGTTGGGGTCCTAGTCTACCACACATATCAGCAAGTGTGGCCCAAACTGCAGCAAAGAATTCACCAGCTACACCACCGCCAAGAGCATCAGTATGAGATCGTGGATGAAGCAGATGTTGACAACCGAGAACAAATCCCAACTGCTCCCACCATGACTATTGTTGAACGTCCAAGTCCAGAGCCACTTGGCCTCTCTGCTCCCGCAATCTTCACGGAGCTTCGAGAGCCACTCAACCTGATTGATACTGGCAATCACTGAGACAAGACACGTTTTGTAGTAGCTATATTTAATCATAACATTGTGTTTCAATAGTAGGTACGTCAGTGGTAAAAATGAAGTGCTACTTCAGCACCAAAAGTGTTGATTTTGGTGCTTTTATAACACCAAATTCGTAATAGTGATATAATCATATACTTCTGGTATGTTGGCATGTTGAGAACCAGTGCATGCCTCATGCAGATCTATGTTACCTTCTTGATCACTGGGTGGTATTCTTTCCTGTAGATGTTCTTAATTTGCGATGGTATTCATTATTTTCTGTAGATGTTCTTAGTCTGTGATGGCATCTTTTATATTCTTAGTCAGTGATGGTATTCATAATATTATCTTGGTTGTTAACTTCAACATTCTGAAATGAAACATGTTGGTGTACGTGTGAGACATGTGAATGTTCCATGAGGGAGAGGGAGAGAGACAGGTGGGGTGTAGTTCAGTGATGATGTCATCACCATCCCCCGTTAATGGGGCCCAGGACCTGCATGAAAACCTTCTGTATTGGAGATGCGGCATTCCTGGGTTATCAAATCAAAATGAACTGAACTGAACTAAACTGTAGTAATAATTCACTGATCACTCGAATAATTATATTCAAGACTGCCAATTTCTAAATATAAGTTTTGCAAACGTGTGGTCAATTGTTCCTTTTTTTCTGGCAAGGTAATGGGTACACAATAATGAAATACGTATGCACCCAGTAGCTATGTTATAAGGAGCTTTCTCAATAAAAGTTCATGAAGGGACTTGCGAAACAAGGGAGCACAGGCTACAGATTCCTATTATTACCCCAATGTGAGATATAGAGCTTTAGGTACACAAAATGTTGCAAGCATAAGGGTGCGTGATTGGTTTGCCTTGAATAGGCTTGAAAGAGAATTCATGCAGGTAGCTAGCTAGCTAGCTAGAAAATAATGAATTTGGATGGGTGATAGAAGTTTGAAGGGTGAAACTGAAGCACTCAAAAATATGCCCTTTGAGTCTGTCTGAGATTCTGATTACAAATTGCTAAACTGCTAAATGCTTGGGGTCCTGAAATGTAGCTCTACTCAAGTACCCGGCCGGGTCCTTTCAGTTTTGTTTCATCACTCTCTTTATACCAGGTAGATGTGACCTTCGGAGTGCACTTGCTCACAACCTTCAACACAAAGGTGTCCAGCCATTTGATAAAGTACAAAACTGCATATGTAAGCAACTGCATAATTCACCCCCCCCCCCCCCCCCCCCCCCCCCCCCCCCCCTCTCACACACACACACACATACACGCACACACACACACTTCTTGCATGCTTCCTTCGACATTTACGTATAAAGCATCACATTGCCAGCAATAGCACTGGATTGCCTAGTGGACTTACCCTCTCTGATGGTGAACCTTGTCCATGATTATGCAATGTATACTTAAGGTAATGGATCACCCACGATAAACGTATTTCAATTTTCAATGAGCGTCTCTTTCATTATAATGTATGATTTAGTCTCTCTGAGTAAACCTTGCCAACTACATGCAGTGTATACTTAGAGTAATGGACTACCCACGATAAACTCAGAGTGCCTATAAAGCTCGTTGGCTGCAACTGCCTCATGCTAATTCTGCGACTGGGAAAGAATTCAGTGGCAGCTGATATAGCTACTTGATTGTTGAGTGTGAAGCGAGGCAAGTGATCTTAGCAGTGTGTGGTGGAAATCTTGGAAGGCAAGCTGTAGTATGAACACCCAGTGACATTGTTATACGGTTATTCCACTAGCAGGCGCCAAGTGGGAAGCAAAGCAAATACTCTTTCAGTCTTGCATGGGTGGAAATTTGGGCTGTTATGAATGTATATTTGTACGTACGTAAAATATCAGATTCTGTAACCTTGAACATGAGTATGTTATGTATACTTAAGGTAATGGATCACTCACGACTAACGTATTTCAATTTTCAACGGGTGTCTCTTTCGTTATAATGTCGAATTTAGTCTCTCTAAGTAAACCTTGCTAACATAAATAATACATGCAATGTAAACTTACTGTAATGGGTTCGAGTTTACGCATGTGCTTAATTCTTTGTTCAAATTCAGAATTGTTTGATGATAATTGTATGTTGCATGCCATTCATGAATTGCAATCCATTCCTTTCTATAGCAAACAGTGATCTGCACAGTCACTGGAATATGGCTGGGTCACCAAGGATAGAGTGCCTTGTCATGGTGTCCGCTGTGCTGTCTTTCCTGCTCCTTTCCACCATCTGCGCTGGCCACACCACTCACTACATCAAGCTAACTCCCAGTACACCATGTCCTGTGGATCCCTGTTTCACCCTCTCTGAGTATGCACAACAATGTCTGCACAACCTCACCTCCAACACCACACTGCTACTCCTGCCTGGGGACCATGTCCTCAGTGTGAACTTTTCGGTGGAGGATGTCAGTGGTTTTGAGATTCTGTCCCCTGCAGATGGTCATCAAACGAGGATTGTGTGCCAAGGACTGGTTGGGTTTTCATTCAGAAACATTTCACATGTGACAATGCATGGGTTGAGAATCAAGTCTTGTAGCAAGGGTACAGCTATGTTTAGGTTTCCAATTGAATATGGAGTGTTACTTCATTCAGTATCGGACACCAGCATTTCCAACTGCTCATTCCAGGACAGTGCTGGTACTGCACTGGGGGTGTTCAATAGCAGCCTGGTCCTGAGGGGAAGCAACTATTTCACAGGTAACTGCAGGAGATGTGGGATGTTCACTAAGTCATGTTTTTGCCATGGAGGAGGGATTTATGCAAACATGAGCACCCTGAAGTTCACTGGAAACAGCACTTTCAGAGATAACTCGGCAACATTTGGCGGAGCAATTTATGCAAAATACAACAATTTCATCACTTTCAATGGTAACAGTATTTTTGGGAACAACTCAGCTGAATATGATGGTGGAGGAATTTTTGCATGGAGCAGCACTCTTATCTTCAATGGATGCAATGGTTTTGGAAACAACTCAGCCGCACACTATGGTGGAGGAATTCATGTATTGTACACTCGCATGACTTTCAATGGCAACAGTATTTTCAGGAGCAACTCCGCTGGGCATGGAGGAGGAATTAATGGTAGCAGTGTTTTCAGGAACAACTCAGCTCTGAATGGTGGAGGAGTTTTTGCCTACAACAGTACTCTAAACATTACAGGAAACAGTACTTTTGAAAACAACTCAGCTGCACGTTATGGTGGAGGAATTGATGCACTATTCAGCACTGTCATGAATTTCAATGGTAACAGTATTTTCAGGAACAACCATGCAGCTGTAGCTGGTGGAGGGATTTTAACATTTCAGAATAACACTCTGAGCTTCACTGGTATTATTAACTTCACACACAACTCAGCCGTGGCTGGAGGGAGTATGAGTGTGATGTACAGCGCTGTGAAACTCACTGGTAATATTAGTTTCACACACAACTCAGCTAACAGTCAAGGTGGAGGGATATATCTCCTCTACAGCACCCTGAACCTCATTGGAAATAGTACTTTCAGAAAAAACTCCGGATGGATTGGTGGAGGAATCTATGCCAAAGAAAGTACTCTGAGTATTACTGGAAGCAGTTCAGGCAACAGGAAACATGGTGGAGGCAGCATACTTTGCACCTCAATTTTCCAGAAAAATTTGGCAATGATTCATGGAGGGGCAGTGTATGCAGAAGACAGTGCTTTAAGCTTTCAAGGAAATAGTGTCGTTAGTGGAAACTCTGCACGTTACTATGCTGGAGGAATATATTCTAAAAACAGCAACCTCACATTTAGAGGGAGCACCAGTTTCTGCTCAAACTCAGTGCAGGTATTAGGCGGGGGGATCTATGCATTGGGAACATCACTCTATTTCATTGGAAACAGCAGCTTCACAGCAAACACTGCTGCAAGGGGCGGGGGAGAGTATCTGGTAAACTCATTCAATTTCCTCTCTCAGAATGCATCTGTCACTATGGACAGTAACAACGCAACGGAGTATGGAGGAGCAGTGTATGTTGAGGATTCTAATCCCATTTCTTACTGCTTCCCTGAAAGCATAAATCTGGAGAGGTGCTTGTTTCAAACCGATGCATATTTTCAGGCCTCACTTGATGTTATTAAACAATTGGTTCCGATTTTATTGGATCCAGCAGCTCTCCATGAATTTCTAGAATCGAATGAATCCACTTCAAAAGCAATTAGGGAATTTCTCAACATCAGCATACACTTTCGCAACAACCATGCACAGAAAGCTGGCAGTGCAGTGTATGGTGGTTCAATAGACAGCTGTGCCATTGACTTGGGGTATACTATACATATACCTTATAATATTCCTTCAGTGCAGGGTTTTTGGGAGTTTGACTGGCATGTACAAAATATGGAACTGGAGCCAAACAGTATTTCTTCTGATCCATTTCAAGTCTGCCTGTGTAGAAACAGAGTTCTAAACTGCAGTACCTCAGAATCAGATAGACAAATGCAAGTGTACCCTGGTCAACTGCTCAAACTTTCTGTGGTTGCAACTGGACAGAGAGATGGAATTGTTCCTGCAGTAGTTCGAGCATTCTTTAAAGATACACATCAAAATGTTTCATTCGCTCCATTCCAAGATACCCAAAATGTGCTAAATAACTGCACTGAACTTTACTATCAAGTCTATTCATCAGCAACCAACAACAGTGGTACATTAGTACTGTATGCAGATGGACCGTGTTCAACTAACGGAAAGCTTCTAAACATTTTCTTGGAGTTTCTGGACTGTCCTCATGGGTTTAGCTTGAATCCATCTGTAGGGGCCTGTGAGTGTGAACCAAGGCTTCAGAAGTACACCACCAGATGTAACATAACAGAAAGAACACTAGAGCGCAGTGGAGACTTCTGGGTAGGATACGACAACCACACTAGAGGATTAATTCTCCACCCCCACTGCCCATTTGATTACTGCATATCAGGTCACATCAATGTCTCCCTCAATGATACTGACAAACAATGCGATAATAATAGGTCAGGTCTCTTATGTGGAGACTGCAAATCAAGTTTTAGTCTTGCACTTGGTAGCTCAAAATGCCTGCAATGTTCCAACATTAACATTTTCCTGTTCATTCCATTTTCCCTGGCTGGGATTGCTTTAGTCCTCCTGCTACTCATTTTCAAGCTCACAGTTGCAGCTGGAACCATTAACGGTCTCATCTTCTATGCAAACATTGTTGCAGCCAATCATTCAGTTTTCTTTCCACACAATGAAACCAACATTCTGACCGTATTCATAGCCTGGCTTAACCTTGATTTAGGCATTGAGACTTGTTTCTTCGATGGAATGGATGCATATGTTAAAACGTGGCTACAATTCATCTTTCCTCTGTATGTATGGAGCATAGTGGGCCTGATAATAATCGCTAGCGAATATTCTTCAAGGGTTACGAGAGTTTTTGGCTCCAATCCAGTTGCAGTTCTGGCAACCCTTTTCCTCCTTTCCTATGCAAAGCTCCTTCGTACCATCATCGCTGCATTGTATTTCACCTTCTTGGACTATCCTGATGAAGTGCGGGTTGCTGTGTGGAAGTATGACGGGAACATCCTCTATATTCATGGCAAACATGTTCCCCTTTTTCTTGTAGCTTTGCTAGCATTTCTGGTCCTCTTTCTTCCCTACACCATCCTCCTCACTGTTGGACAATGTCTTCAAGCAAAGTCCAATCGAAGATTCTTCTATTGGATCAATAATCCCAGAATAAAGCCATTCCTCGATGCCTACCAAGCACCGTACAGAGATCAACATCGTTACTGGACTGGACTGATGCTTTGTCTCCGCTGCGTTCTTTTCCTTGTGTTTGTTTTGCTTTCTCTTGTGTCTGCTGATCCCAGTCATAACCTTCTGGCAATTGAGGCTGTTGTTATTGGACTTCTCAGTTTAATCCACTTCACTGGATTGATATACAAGAAGTTGTATCTTGATGTCCTTGACAACTCTTTCATTCTTAATCTAGGCATTCTTGCTGCAGCCACTTACTCCGTGAGGAATGCTGAAACACCAGAAAGCCAGGCTGCTGTTACCTACGTCTCAGTTGGTATAGCATTTGCTACCTTTGTTGGGGTCCTAGCCTACCACACATATCAGCAAGTGTGGCCCAAACTGCAGCAAAGAATTCACCAGCTACACCACCGCCAAGAGCATCATTATGAGATCGTGGATGAAGCAGATGTTGACAACCGAGAACAAATCCCAGCTGCTCCCACCATGACCATTGTTGAACATCCTAGTCCTGAGCCACTTGAACTCCCTGCTCTCACAAACTTCACCGAGCTTCGAGAGCCACTCAACCTGATTGATACTGGCGATCACTGAGACAAGACACGTTTTGTAGTACTTAATCATAACAATAGCTAGGTACCTCACTGTTAAATATTAAGTGCTTCTTCAGCACCAAAAGTGTTGATTTTGGTGCTTTTACAACACCAAATTTGTAATAATGATATAATCATATACTTCTGCTATGTTGGCATGTTGAGAACCAGTGCATGCCTCATGCAGATCTATGTTACCTTCTTGATCACTGGGTGGTATTCTTTCCTGTAGATGTTCTTAGTCAGGCTGCAATGGTACATGTATATTCTTCATAGATGTTCTTAGTTTGCGATGGTGTTCATTATTTTCCGTAGATGTTCTTAGCCTGTGATGGCATCTTTTATATTCTTAGTCAGTGATGGTATTCATAACATTATCTTGGTTGTTAACTTGAAATGAAACATGTTGGTGTACGTGTGAGACATGTGAATGTTCCATGAGGGAGAGGGAGAGAGAGAGGTGGGGTGTAGTAATAATTCACTACAGATTCCTGTTATTACCCCAATGTGAGATAGAGCTTTAGGTACCAAAAAATGTTGCAAGCTTAAGGGTGAGCGAAAGGGATCTAACATTGACTTGGTTTCCCTTGAATAGGCTTGAAAGAGAATTCATGCAGGTAGCTAGCTAGAAAAGAATGAATTTGGATGGATGATAAAAGTTTGAAGGGTGAAACTGAAGCACTCAAAAATATGCCCTTTGAGTCTGTCTGAGATTCTGATTACCATTTGCTAAATGCTTGGGGTAGCTACTCAAGTACCCAGGTCTTTTCAGCTTTGTTTCATCACTCTCTTTATACCAGTTGGATGTGACCTTACTGCTTGACACATGAGTGGATTTTGGGTTTGTTATTTGCCCATGGTAAACAAGTGTCCAATGTCGGACGTAGTCTTTCTAATCTCCGGAGTGCACTCGCTCACAACCTTTGACACAAAGATGTCCAGCCACTTGATAAAGTACAAAACTGCATATGTGTGCAACTGCATAAATCACCCCTCCCCCCCCCCCCCCCCCCCCCCTCCCACACACACACACACACACACACACAAACACACACTTCTTGCATGCTTCATTCGACATTTACGCATAAAAGCATCACATTGCCAGCAATATCACTGGATTGCCTAATGGACTTACCCTCTCTGATGGTGAACCTTGTCGATGATTATGCAACGTATACTTAGGGTAATGGATCACCCACGACTAACGTATTTCCATTTTGAACGGGTGTCTCTTTCGTTATAATGTTGGATTTAGTCTCTCTAAGTAAACCTTGCTAACATAATTAATACATGCAATGTATACTTACAGTAATGGATCACCCACGATAAACTCAGAGTGCCTAGCTCTTTGGTTGCAACTGCCTCATGCTAATTCTGCGACTGGGAAAGAATTCAGTGGCAGCTGATATACACTTGATTGTTGAGCGGGAAGTGAGGCAAGTGATCTTAGCAGTGTGTTGTGGAAATCTTGGAAGGCAAGCTGTAAATGATTAAGTATTAACACCCAGTGACATTGTTATACGGTTATTCCACTAGTAGGCGCGAGTGGGAAGCAAAGCAAATACCCTTTCAGTCTTGCATGGGTGGAAATCTGGGCAGTTATGAACGTTTATTTGTAAAAATGTAGCTAATATCAGATTCTGTAACCTTTAGGAATTATAATGATGTGGCTTCACAAGTGTGGGTTTGAGTTTGTGCAAGTGTTCTTAATCTCTTTATTCAAAATCAGAATTGTTCAAAATCGGTGTATATTGTCCTTCATGAATCGTAAACCATTCCATTCTCTAACAGTGATCTGGACAGTCACTGGAATATGGTTGGATCACCAAGGCTAGAGTGCATTGTCATGGTGTCCATTTTGCTACCCCTCCTACTCCCTTCCACCATCTGTGCTGGCCACACCACTCACTACATCAAGCCGACTCCCAGTACACCATGTCCTGTGGATCCCTGTTTCACCCTCTCTGACTACGCACAACAACGTCTGCACAACCTCACCTTCAACACCACACTGCTACTCCTGCCTGGGGATCATGTCCTCAGTGTGAACTTTACGGTGGAAGATGTCAGTGATTTTGAGATTCTGCCTGCAGATGGTCATCAAACGAGGATTGTGTGTCAAGGATTGGTTGGCCTTTCATTTAGAAACATTTCACATGTTGCAATGCATGGGTTGAAAATCAACTCTTGTAGCAAGCATACAGCTATTTTTAAGTTTCCAACAGCGTATGGAGTATCACTTCATTTAGTATTGGACATCAGCATTTCCAACTGCTCATTTCAGGACAGTGCTGGTACTGCACTGGGGGTGTTTCACAGTAGCCTGGACCTGAGGGGAAGCAACCATTTCGCAAGCAACTGCAGGAGATGTGGGGGGTACACCGAGTCTTGTTTTTGCCGTGGAGGAGGGATTTATGCAAACACGAGCACCCTGACGTTCACTGGAAGCAGCATTTTCCGAGCTAACTCAGCTGCATATGGTGGAGCAATTTACGCAATATCCAACACTTCCATCACTTTCAGTGGTAACAGTATTTTTGGAAATAACTCAGCTGAAAATGATGGTGGAGGAATTTATGCAATGTCAAACACTGTCATCACTTTCAACAGTAACAGTATTTTCTGGAACAACTCAGCAGAATACGACGGTGGAGGTATTATTGCCCAGAACAGTCTTCTAATTTTCAGTGGTAATAGTACATTTGGAAACAACTCAGCTGCACATAATGGTGGAGGAATTTACGCAGTATCCAACACTTTCATGATTTTCAAAGGTAATGGTGTTTTCAGGAGCAACTCAGCTGGGCATGGTGGAGGAATTCGTGTCCAGACCAGCGCTGCAATCTTCAATGCAAGCAGTACTTTTACAAACAACTCAGCTGCACGCTATGGTGGAGGCATTAACGTAGTGCGCGGTGCTCTGATGATTTTCAATGGTGGCGGTATTTTCAGGAACAACTCAGCTGCTGAATATGGTGGAGGAATTCTTGCCCACAGCAGCATTCTAAACTTTAGTGGAAGCAGTATATTTGAAAACAACTCAGCTACATTTTATGGTGGAGGAATTGATGCATCGTACAGCACTGTCATGAATTTCAACGGTAATATTGTTTTCAGGAACAATAATGCTGCTGTAACTGGTGGTGGAGTTTATACATTTTACAGCACTGTGAGCTTCACTGGTAATATTAATTTTGTACACAACTCTGCAGTGGCTGGGGGAGGTATGACTGCAATTTACTGTGCATATATACTAATCACTGGTAATTGTGTTTTCACAAACAACTCAGCTAGCAGTGAAGGTGGAGGGATATATCTCCTCTACAGCACCCTGAACCTCATTGGAAAAGGTGCTTTCAGAAAAAACTCCGGATGGATTGGCGGGGGAATCTATGTAAGAAAAAGTGCTCTGAGTGTCACTGGAAACAGTTCAGACAGCGTCAGTAATCATAGTGGATGTTGCACATCAATTTTCTGGAAGAATTTGGCAATGATTCACGGAGGAGCACTGTATGCAGTAGACAGTACAATAAACTTTCAAGGTCCTAGTGTCATTAGTGGCAACTCAGCACAGTACTCTGCTGGAGGAATGTATTCTAAGAACAGCAACCTCACGTTCATTGGGAACACTGTTTTTTGCTCAAACTCAGGACAGTTCCTAGGCGGGGGGATCTATGCATTGGGAACATCACTCTACTTCATTGGAAACAGCAGCTTCACATCAAACACTGCTGAAAGGGGTGGGGGAGAGTATCTGGTAAACTCATTCAATTTCCTCTCTCAGAATGCATCTTTCACTATGGACAGTAACAATGCAACTGAGTATGGAGGAGCAGTGTATGTGGAGGATTCTGATCCCATTTCTTACTGCTTCCCTAAAAGTGTGAATCAGGAGAGGTGCCTGTTTCAAGTGGACGCATATTTTCAGGTCACACTTGACACTATTAAAAATGTGCTTCCAATTCTGTACAATACAGCAGCTATCCTTGAATTTTTGGAATCAAATGATTCAACCGCACAAGCAGTTAGGGAATTTCTCAACATCAGCATACACTTCCACAACAACCATGCACAGAAAGCTGGCAGTGCAGTGTATGGTGGTTCAATAGACAGCTGTGCCATTGACTTGGGGTATGCTATACATTTAGCTTATAGTACATCAGTGCAGGGTTTTGCGAGATTTAACTGGCATATGAATTTAAAACTGGATCCAAACAGTATTTCTTCTGATCCATTTCAAATCTGCCTGTGTAGAAATGGAGTTCTAAACTGCAGTACCTCAGGACAAATGCAAGTGTACCCTGGTCAACTTCTCAAACTTTCTGTGGTTGCAACTGGACAGAGAGATGGAATTGTTCCTGCAGTAGTTCGAGCATTCTTTAATGATACACATCAAAATGCTTCATTTGCTCCATTCCAAGATACTCAAAATGTGCTAAATAACTGCACCGAACTTTACTATCAAGTGTATTCATCAGCTACCAACAACAGTGGTACATTAATACTGTATGCAGATGGACCCTGTTCAACTAATGGAAAGCTTCTAAACATCTCCTTATACTTCCTGGACTGTCCTCATGGGTTTAGCTTGAATCCTTCTCTGGGAATCTGCGAGTGTGAACCAAGGCTTCAGGAGTACACCACCAGATGTAACATAACAGACAGAACACTAGAGCGAAGTGGAGACTTCTGGGTAGGATACGACAACCACGCAAGAGGATTAATTCTCCACCCCCACTGCCCATTCGATTACTGTGTATCAGGCTATATCAATGTCTCTCTCAATGATACTGACAAACAATGCGATAATAATAGGTCAGGTTTCTTATGCGGAGAGTGCAAATCAGGTTTTAGTCTTACTTTTGGTAGCTCAAAATGCCTGCAATGCTCCAACATTTACATTCTTCTGTTCATTCCATTTTCCCTGGCTGGGATTGCTTTAGTCCTCCTGCTGCTGATTTTCAAGCTCACAGTTGCAGCTGGAACCATTAACGGCCTGATCTTCTATGCAAACGTTGTTGCAGCCAATCGTTCAATTTTCTTTCCACACAATGAAACCAACCTTCTGACAGTATTCATAGCCTGGCTTAACCTTGATTTGGGCATTGAGACTTGTTTCTTCGATGGATTGGATGCATACGTTAAAACGTGGCTACAACTTGTCTTTCCTCTATATGTATGGAGCTTAGTGGGCCTGATAATAATCGCTAGCGAATATTCTTCAAGGGTTACGAGAGTTTTTGGCTCCAATCCAGTTGCAGTTCTGGCAACCCTTTTCCTTCTTTCCTATGCGAAGCTCCTTCGTACTGTCATCGCTGCATTGTATTTCACCTTCTTGGACTATCCTGATGAAGTGCGGGTCGCTGTGTGGAAGTATGACGGGAACATCCTCTATATTCATGGCAAGCACATTCCCCTCTTTCTTGTAGCTTTGCTAACATTTGTGGTCCTCTTTCTTCCCTACACCATCCTCCTCACTGTTGGACAGTGTCTTCAAGCAAGGTCCAATCGAAGGTTCTTCTATTGGATCAATAATCCCAGAATAAAGCCATTCCTTGATGCCTACCAAGCACCGTACCGAGATCAACATCGTTACTGGACTGGACTGATGCTTTGTCTCCGCTGTGTTCTTTTCCTTGTGTTTGTTTTGCTTTCTCTTGTGTCTGCTGATCCCAGTCATAACCTTCTGGCAATTCAAGCTGTAGTCATTGGGCTTCTCAGTTTAATCCATTTCACTGGATTGATATACAAGACGTTGTATCTTGATGTCCTTGACAACTCTTTCATTATTAATCTAGGCATTCTTGCTGCAGCCACTTACTCCGTGAGGAATGCTGAAACACCAGAAAGCCAGGCAGCTGTTACCTACGTCTCAGTTGGTATAGCATTTGCTACCTTTGTTGGGGTCCTAGCCTACCACACATATCAGCAAGTGTGGCCCAAACTGCAGCGGAGAATTCACCAGCTATGCCATCGCCATGAGCATCAGTACGAGAGCGTGGATCAAGCAGATGTTGACAACCAAGAACAAATCCCAGCTGCTCCCACCATGACCATTGTTGAACGTCCTAGTCCTGAGCCACTTGGCCTCCCTGCTCATGCAGCCTTCACTGAGCTTCGAGAGCCACTCGACCTGATTGATACTGTTGATCACTGAGCTATTTAGCCATAACATTTTGTGTCAGGAGTAGCTAGGTAGTTCTGGTACTACGTTGGCATGTTGAGAACCAGTGCATCCCTCATGCAGATCTATGTTAATTACCTTCAGCTTCCATTTGATTACTGGGTGGTATTCAATGTTCTTAGTCTGTGATGGTATCCATTATTTTTGCTATACATCTTGGTTGTTAACATTCTGACATGAAACATGTTCGTGTACATGTGAAACATGTGAATGTTCCATGACGGAGAGACAGTTTGGGTGTGGTAATAATTCACTGATCACTCGTATATATTCAACACCGCCAATTTCTATAATACCAAAGAGAAAATGATCAATGGTGCAAACATGCTGTCAATTGGCCCATGTTTATCTTCTTTTTATGTCAAGGTGATGGGTACAAAAATAATGAGATATGCACCCAGTAGCAAGGTTATAAAGAGCTATCTCGAAAGAAATTTATGAAGGGACTGCAGAAACAAGGGAGCACAGGTTAGGTACAAAAGAGTATGTCAGACCAAAAACGTTGCAAGCTTAATGAAAGGCATATAACATTTACATGGTATCCCTTGAAAGAGCCTGAATTCAGGTAGCTAGCTAGCAAACAATGAATTTGGATGGATGATAGACGTTTGAACCACCTCTTGAGCAGGTGGAAGTTTGGCAGTTGAGCGAAGATTGGTAATCAGAACCCAAAGGGCATAATATTATTTTCAAGTGCTTCAATTTCACCCTTATAGTGAGGATTCCAGGCAATAGATGCATATTCCTACAAGGGTGAAACTGAAGCGCTCGAAAATATGCCCTTTGAGATTCTGATAACCAATAGCTTAAACTGCTAAATCCTTTGGGTCCTGAATGTAGCTCTACTCAAGTACACGGGTCTTTTCAGCTTTGTTTCATCACTTTCTTTATAGCTACCTGATGGATGTGACCTTACTGCTTGACACCTGAGTGGACTTTGGGTTTGGTAAACGAGAATCCAATGTCAGATGTAGTCTTTCTAATCTCCGGATCTGGAGTGCACTCGCTCACAACCTTCAATACAAAAGTATCCACTTGATATTAAAGTGCAAAGCTGTGCCCAAGAGTTTGATCAATGAATGGTGTGCCTGGCAGGGAGAGGAAACCCACTCACTCTCCAGTGGAAACGCAGTGATGCTTATGTGTGCAACTGCATAATTCACCCCCCCCCCCCCCCCCCCCCCCCCCCCCCCCCCCCCCCACACACACACACACACACACACACACACTTCTTGCATGCTTCCTCCAACACTGCTACGTATAAAGCATCACATTACCAGCAATAGCACTGGATTGCATAATGGACTTACCCTCTCTGATGGTGAACCTTGTCCATGATTATGCAATGTATACTTAAGGTAATGATCGCCCACGACTCAATTTTGAACGAGTGTCTCTTTCGTTATAATGTCGGATTTAGTCTCTCTAAGTAAACCTTGCTAAAATAATATGTAGCTAGCTACATGCAATGTAAACTTACAGTAATGGATCACCCACGATAAACTCAGAGTGCCTAGCTTTTTGGTTGCAACTGCCTCATGCTAATTCTGTGACTGGGAAAGAATTCAGTGGCAGATAGCTACTTGATTGTTGAGCGTGAAGCGAGGCAAGTGATCTTTGCAATGCATGTGGTGGAAATCTGGGCTAATATAGCTATGTGACATGCACTGTAGCTATGTTTGTATGTATAATTATGATTATGATATGGAGAACAATCTGGAATTAAGGCAAGCTATAAATGATTAGCTAAGTATGAACACCCATTGACATTGTTTTACAGTTATTCCACTAGTAGGTAGCTACTGAGTGGGAAGCAAAGCTACAGTATTGCATGGGTGTAAATCTGAGCTGTTATGAATGTATATTTGTACGTACATAAAATATCTGTAACCTTTAGGAAATTTATATTATTGTGGCTCCACGAGTGATGTGGGTTTGACTTTGCGCAAGTGTTCTTAATTTATTTGTTCAAATTCAGAATTGTTTGATGATAATTGTATGTTGCATGCCATTCACGAATTGCAATCCATTCCTTTCTATAGCAAACAGTGATCTGCACAGTCACTGGAATATGACTGGGCCACCAATGATAGAGTGCCTTGTCATGGCGTCTGCTGTGCTGTCTTTCCTGCTCCTTTCCACCATCTGCGCTGGCCACACCACTCACTACATCAAGCCGACTCCCAGTACACCATGTCCTGTGGATCCCTGTTTGACCCTCTCTGACTACGCACAACAATGTCTGCACAACCTCACCTCCAACACCACACTGCTACTCCTGCCTGGGGACCATGTCCTCAGTGTGAACTTTACGGTGGAGAATGTCAGTGGTTTTGAGATTCTGTCCCCTGCAGATGGTCATCAAACAAGGATTTTGTGCAAAGGATTGGTTGGGTTTTCATTCAGCAACATTTCACATGTGACAATGCATGGGCTGAGAATCAAGTCTTGTACCAAGGGTACAGCTATGTTCAGTTTTCCAACTGAATATGGATTGTTAGTTCATTCAGTATCGGACACCAGCATCTCCAACTGCTCATTCCAGGACAGTGCTGGTACTGCACTGGGGGTGTTCAATACTAGGCTGGACCTGAGGGGAAGCAACTATTTCACAAGCAACAGGAGATGTAGGGAGTACACCAAGTCTTGTTCTTCCAATGGGGGAGGGATTTATGCAAGCATGAGCACCTTGAAGTTCACTGGAAACAGCACTTTCAGAGCTAACTCAGCAACATTTGGTGGAGGAATTTATGCAATGGCTAGCACTTTCATCTCTTTCAATGGTAACACTATTTTCGGAAACAACTCAGCTATATATGGTGGAGGAATCATCACCCGAAACAGTACTCTAGACTTTAATGGAAGCAGTACGTTCGGAAACAACTCAGCAACAGAATATGGTGGAGGAATATATGCTGTAAACTCTCTTGTGACTTTCAATGGTAACAGTTTTTTCAGGAACAACTCAGCTGGGCATGGTGGAGGAGCTTATGTCCAGACCAGCACTGTAATCTTCAGTGGAAGCAGTACTTTTGAAAATAACTCAGCTACAAGTTTTGGTGGAGGAATTGATGCATTGCAAAATGCACTCATCGATTGCAATGGTAACAGTTTATTCAGAAACAATGCAGCTGAATATGGCGGAGGAACTCATGCTAGAAACAGCACTTTGAAGTTCAGTGGAAGCAGTACTTTTGGAAAAAACTCAGCTGAGAGATATGGCGGAGGAATTACAGTACACAGCACTCTCATGTATTTCAATGGTAACAGTATTTTCATGAACAACTTGGCTGAATATGGTGGAGGAATCCTCGCTTTGAAAAACACTGTCATTATTTTCTTCGGTGACAGTATTTTCAAGAATAACTCAGCTGAATATGGTGGAGGAATTCTTGCCCAGAGCAGCACTCTAAATTTCAGTGGAAGCAGTACTTTTGCAATCAACTCAGCTACACGTTATGGTGGAGGAATTGATGCATCATACAACACTGTCATGAATTTCAATGGTAACGGAATTTTCAGGAATAACTCAGCTGAATATGGTGGAGGAATTGATGCATCATACACTTTCATGAATTTCATTGGTAACAGTAATTTTGAGAACAATTATGCAGCTGTAGCTGGTGGGGGGATTTTTACATTTCAGCACAGCATTCTGAGCTTCACTGGTAATATGAATTTCACACACAACTCAGCCGTGGCTGGTGGGGGTATGAGTCTAATGTATGGCACTACCAAATTCACTGGTAATAGTATCATCACAAACAACTCAGCTAGCAGTGAGGGTGGAGGGATATATCTCCTCTATAGCACCCTGAACCTCACTGGAAATAGTACCTTCAGAAAAAACTCAGCTGGAATTGGTGGAGGAATCTATGTGGAAGTAAGTACTCTGAGTATCACTGGAAACAGTTCAGACAATGTCAGGGAACGTAATGAAGGTGGCAAAGTGTACACATCAATGTTTAGGAAGAATTTGGCAATGATACATGGAGGAGCCGTTTACACAGACGGCAGTATTATAAATTTCCACGGACATAACATTATTAGCAGCAACTCAGCCCAGTACTCTGCTGGAGGAATATATTCTAAGAACAGCAACTTCACGTTCAGTGGGAGCACCAGCTTCCGCTCAAACTCAGGGCAGCTACTGGGCGGGGGCATCTATGCATTGGGAACATTGCTCTACTTCATTGGAAACAGCAGCTTCACAGCAAACACTGCTGCAAGGGGCGGGGGAGAGTATCTGGTAAACTCGTTCAATTTCCTCTCTCAGAATGCATCCATCACTATGGATAGTAACAATGCAGCCGAGTATGGAGGAGCAGTGTATGTGGAGGATTCTGATCCCATTTCTCACTGCTTCCCTGAAAGCATAAATCTGGAGAGGTGCCTTTTTCAAGTTAATGGGCTGTTTCGGACCTCAATTGATGATATGAATCAATTGCTTCCAATTTTTTGGGATGCAGCAGCTGTACATGAATTTTTAGAATCAAATGAGTCCACTGCGCGTGCAATTAGGGCATTTCTCAACATCAGCATACACTTCTGCAACAACCATGCACAGAAAGCTGGCAGTGCAGTGTATGGTGGTTCAATAGACAGCTGTATCATGGAATTGGCGTATACTTTGCATATAGAGCACACAATTTCAGTACAGGGTTTTTTCAGATTTAACTGGCACATACCAAATTTAGAACTCAATCAAAACAGTATTACATCTGATCCATTTCAAGTCTGCTTGTGTAAAAATGGAGTTCTAGACTGCAGTACCTCAGAATCAGATAGACAAATGCAAGTGTACTCTGGTCAACTGCTCAAACTTCCTGTGGTTGCAACTGGACAGAGAGATGGAATTGTTCCTGCAGTAGTTCGAGCATTTTTCACAGATGTACATCGAAATGCTTCATTACTACAATTCCAAGATACCCAAAATGTGTTGAATAACTGCACTGAGCTTTACTACCAAGTCTATTCATCAGCTGCCAACAACAGTGGTACATTAGTACTGTATGCAGATGGACCCTGTTCAACTAATGGAAAGCTTCTAAACATCTCCTTAGACTTCCTGGACTGTCCTCATGGATTTAGCTTGAATCCATCTGAAGGGACCTGCGAGTGTGAACCAAGGCTTCAGGAGTACACCACCAGATGTAACATAACAGACAGAACACTAGAGCGCAGTGGAGACTTCTGGGTAGGATACGACAACCACACTAGAGGATTAATTCTCCACCCCCACTGCCCATTTGATTACTGCATATCAGGCCACATCAATGTCTCTCTCAATGATACTGACAAACAATGCGATAATAATAGGTCAGGTCTCTTATGTGGAGACTGCAAATCCAGTTTTAGCACTGCAATTGGTAGGTCAAAATGCTTGCAATGTTCCAACATTTACATTTTGCTGTTGATTCCGTTTTCCCTGGCTGGGATTGCATTAGTCTTCCTGCTACTGATTTTCAAGCTCACAGTTGCAGCTGGAACCATTAACGGTCTCATCTTCTATGCAAACATTGTTGCAGCCAATCATTCAATTTTCTTCCCACACAATGAAACCAACATTCTGACCATATTCATAGACTGGCTTAACCTTGATTTGGGCATCGAGACTTGTTTCTTCGATGGAATGGATGCATACGTTAAAACGTGGCTACAATTTGTCTTTCCTCTCTATGTATGGAGCTTAGTGGGCCTGATAATAATCACTAGCGAATACTCCTCAAGCATCACAAGAGTCTTTGGCTCCAATCCAGTTGCAGTTCTGGCAACTCTTTTCCTCCTTTCCTATGCAAAGCTCCTTCGTACCATCATCGCTGCATTGTATTTCACCTTCATGGACTATCCTGATCAAGTGCGGGTTGCTGTGTGGAAGTATGACGGGAACATCCTCTATATTCATGGCAAGCACATTCCCCTATTTCTTGTAGCTTTGCTAACATTTCTGGTCCTCTTTCTTCCCTACACCTTCCTCCTCACTGTGGGGCAGTGGCTTCAAGCAAAGTCCAATCGAAGGTTCTTCTATTGGATCAACAATCCCAAAATAAAGCCATTCCTCGATGCCTACCAAGCACCGTACAAAGATCAACATCGTTACTGGACTGGACTGATGCTTTGCCTCCGCTGTGTTCTCTTTCTTGCGTTTGTTTTGCTTTCTCTCGTGTCTGCTGATCCCAGCCATAACCTTCTGGCAATTCAAGCTGTAGTTATTGGGCTTGTTACATTGACACGTTTCACTGGATTGATATACAAGAAGTTGTACCTTGATGTCCTTGAAGCCTCTTTCATTCTCAATCTAGGAATTCTTGCTGCAGCCACTTACTCTGTGAGGATTGCTGAAACACCGGAAAGCCAGGCAGCTGTTACCTACGTCTCAGTTGGTATAGCATTTGCTACCTTTGTTGGGGTCCTAGTCTACCACGCATATCAGCAAGTGTGGCCCAAACTGCAGCAAAGAATTCACCAGCTACACCATCGCCATGAGCATCAGTACGAGAGTGTGGATGAAGCAGATGTTGACAACCGAGAGCAAATCCCAACTGCTCCCACCATGACCATTATTGAACGTCCAAGTCCTGAGCCACTTGAGCTCCCTGCTCTCATAACCTTCACTGAGCTTCGAGAGCCACTCAACCTGATTGATACTGGCGATCACTGAGACAAGACACGTTTTGTAGTACTTAATCATAACAATAGCTAGGTACCTCACTGAAGTGCTTCTTCAGCACCGAAAGTGTTGATTTTGGTGCTTTTACAACACCAAATTTGTAATAATGATATAATCATATACTTCTGATATGTTGGCATGTTGAGAACCAGTGCATGCCTCATCAGCCCTCATGCATATCTATGTTACCTTCTTGATCACTGGGTGGTATTCTTTCCTGTAGATGTTCTTAGTCTGCAATGGTACATGTATATTCTTCATAGATGTTCTTAGTTTGCGATGGTGTTCATTATTTTCCGTAGATGTTCTTAGCCTGTGATGGCATCTTTTATATTCTTAGTCAGTGATGTTATTCATAACATTATCTTGGTTGTTAACTTCAACATTCTGAAATGAAACATGTTGGTGTACGTGTGAGACATGTGAATGTTCCATGAGGGAGAGGGAGAGAGAGAGGTGGGGTGTAGTAATAATTCACTACAGATTCCTGTTATTACCCCAATGTGAGATAGAGCTTTAGGTACCAAAAAATGTTGCAAGCTTAAGGGTGAGCGAAAGGGATCTAACATTGACTTGGTTTCCCTTGAATAGGCTTGAAAGAGAATTCATGCAGGTAGCTAGCTAGAAAAGAATGAATTTGGATGGATGATAAAAGTTTGAAGGGTGAAACTGAAGCACTCAAAATATGCCCTTTGAGTCTGTCTGAGATTCTGATTACCATTTGCTAAATGCTTGGGGTAGCTACTCAAGTACCCAGGTCTTTTCAGCTTTGTTTCATCACTCTCTTTATACCAGTTGGATGTGACCTTACTGCTTGACACATGAGTGGATTTTGGGTTTGTTATTTGCCCATGGTAAACAAGTGTCCAATGTCGGACATAGTCTTTCTAATCTCCGGAGTGCACTCGCTCATAACCTTTGACACAAAGGTGTCCAGCCACTTGATAAAGTACAAAACTGCCTATGTGTGTAACTGCATAATTCACCCCCCCCCCCCCCCCCCCCCCCCCCCCCCCCCCTCCCACACACACACACACACACACACACACACACACACACACACACTTCTTGCATGCTTCATTCGACATTTACGTATAAAGCATCACATTGCCAGCAATAGCACTGGATTGCCTAATGGACTTACCCTC
This sequence comes from Axinella damicornis, assembly GCA_963931865.1. Lineage (NCBI taxonomy): Eukaryota > Metazoa > Porifera > Demospongiae > Axinellida > Axinellidae > Axinella > Axinella damicornis. Next base: position 2,790,233 of record OZ007518.1, read on the forward strand.
TCTGATGGTGAACCTTGTCGATGATTATGCAATGTATACTTAGGGTAATGGATCACCCACGACTAACGTATTTCCATTTTGAACGAGTGTCTCTTTCGTTATAATGTTGGATTTAGTCTCTCTAAGTAAACCTTGCTAACATAATTAATACATGAAATGTATACTTACAGTAATGGATCACCCACGATAAACTCAGAGTGCCTAGCTCTTTGGTTGCAACTGCCTCATGCTAATTCTGCGACTGGGAAAGAATTCAGTGGCAGCTGATATACACTTGATTGTTGAGCGGGAAGTGAGGCAAGTGATCTTAGCAGTGTGTTGTGGAAATCTTGGAAGGCAAGCTGTAAATGATTAAGTATTAATTTAACACCCAGTGACATTGTTATACGGTTATTCCACTAGTAGGCACCGAGTGGAAAGCAAAGCAAATACTCTTTCAGTCTTGCATGGGTGGAAATCTGGGCAGTTATGAACGTTTATTTGTAAAAATGTAGCTAATATCAGATTCTGTAACCTTTAGGAATTATAATGATGTGGCTTCACAAGTGTGGGTTTGAGTTTGTGCAAGTGTTCTTAATCTCTTTATTCAAAATCAGAATTGTTCAAAATCGGTGTATATTGTCCTTCATGAATCGTAAACCATTCCATTCTCTAACAGTAATCTGGACAGTCACTGGAATATGGTTGGATCACCAAGGCTAGAGTGCATTGTCATGGTGTCCATTTTGCTACCCCTCCTACTCCCTTCCACCATCTGTGCTGGCCACACCACTCACTACATCAAGCCGACTCCCAGTACACCATGTCCTGTGGATCCCTGTTTCACCCTCACTGACTACGCACAACAACGTTTGCACAACTTCACCTCCAACACCACACTGCTACTCCTGCCTGGGGATCATGTCCTCAGTGTGAACTTTACGGTGGAAGATGTCAGTGATTTTGAGATTCTGCCTGCAGATGGTCATCAAACGAGGATTGTGTGTCAAGGATTGGTTGGCTTTTCATTTAGAAACATTTCACATGTTGCAATGCATGGGTTGAAAATCAACTCTTGTAGCAAGCATACAGCTATTTTTAAGTTTCCAACAGCGTATGGAGTATCACTTCATTTAGTATTGGACATCAGCATTTCCAACTGCTCATTTCAGGACAGTGGTGGTACTGCACTGGGGGTGTTTCACAGTAGCATGGACCTGAGGGGAAGCAACCATTTCGCAAGCAACTGCAGGAGATGTGGGGGGTACACCGAGTCTTGTTTTTGCCGTGGAGGAGGGATTTATGCAAACACGAGCACCCTGACGTTCACTGGAAGCAGCATTTTCCGAGCTAACTCAGCTGCATATGGTGGAGCAATTTACGCAATATCCAACACTTCCATCACTTTCAGTGGTAACAGTATTTTTGGAAATAACTCAGCTGAAAATGATGGTGGAGGAATTTATGCAATGTCAAACACTGTCATCACTTTCAACAGTAACAGTATTTTCTGGAACAACTCAGCAGAATACGACGGTGGAGGTATTATTGCCCAGAACAGTCTTCTAATTTTCAGTGGTAATAGTACATTTGGAAACAACTCAGCTGCACATAATGGTGGAGGAATTTACGCAGTATCCAACACTTTCATGATTTTCAAAGGTAATGGTGTTTTCAGGAGCAACTCAGCTGGGCATGGTGGAGGAATTCGTGTCCAGACCAGCGCTGCAATCTTCAATGCAAGCAGTACTTTTACAAACAACTCAGCTGCACGCTATGGTGGAGGCATTAACGTAGTGCGCGGTGCTCTGATGATTTTCAATGGTGGCGGTATTTTCAGGAACAACTCAGCTGCTGAATATGGTGGAGGAATTCTTGCCCACAGCAGCATTCTAAACTTTAGTGGAAGCAGTATATTTGAAAACAACTCAGCTACATTTTATGGTGGAGGAATTGATGCATCGTACAGCACTGTCATGAATTTCAACGGTAATATTGTTTTCAGGAACAATAATGCTGCTGTAACTGGTGGTGGAGTTTATACATTTTACAGCACTGTGAGCTTCACTGGTAATATTAATTTTGTACACAACTCTGCAGTGGCTGGGGGAGGTATGACTGCAATTTACTGTGCATATATACTAATCACTGGTAATTGTGTTTTCACAAACAACTCAGCTAGCAGTGAAGGTGGAGGGATATATCTCCTCTACAGCACCCTGAACCTCATTGGAAAAGGTGCTTTCAGAAAAAACTCCGGATGGATTGGCGGGGGAATCTATGTAAGAGAAAGTGCTCTGAGTGTCACTGGAAACAGTTCAGACAGCGGCAGTAATCATAGTGGATGTTGCACATCAATTTTCTGGAAGAATTTGGCAATGATTCACGGAGGAGCACTGTATGCAGTAGACAGTACAATAAACTTTCAAGGTCCTAGTGTCATTAGTGGCAACTCAGCACAGTACTCTGCTGGAGGAATGTATTCTAAGAACAGCAACCTCACGTTCATTGGGAACACTGTTTTTTGCTCAAACTCAGGACAGTTCCTAGGCGGGGGGATCTATGCATTGGGAACATCACTCTACTTCATTGGAAACAGCAGCTTCACATCAAACACTGCTGAAAGGGGTGGGGGAGAGTATCTGGTAAACTCATTCAATTTCCTCTCTCAGAATGCATCCATCACTATGGACGGTAACAATGCAACTGAGTATGGAGGAGCAGTGTATGTGGAGGATTCTGATCCCATTTCTTACTGCTTCCCTGAAAGTGTGAATCAGGAGAGGTGCCTGTTTCAAGTGGACGCATATTTTCAGGTCACACTTGACACTATTAAAAATGTGCTTCCAATTCTGTACAATACAGCAGCTATCCTTGAATTTTTGGAATCAAATGATTCAACCGCACAAGCAGTTAGGGAATTTCTCAACATCAGCATACACTTCCACAACAACCATGCACAGAAAGCTGGCAGTGCAGTGTATGGTGGTTCAATAGACAGCTGTGCCATTGACTTGGGGTATGCTATACATTTAGCTTATAGTACATCAGTGCAGGGTTTTGCAAGATTTAACTGGCATATGAATTTAAAACTGGATCCAAACAGTATTTCTTCTGATCCATTTCAAATCTGCCTGTGTAGAAATGGAGTTCTAAACTGCAGTACCTCAGGACAAATGCAAGTGTACCCTGGTCAACTTCTCAAACTTTCTGTGGTTGCAACTGGACAGAGAGATGGAATTGTTCCTGCAGTAGTTCGAGCATTCTTTAATGATACACATCAAAATGCTTCATTTGCTCCATTCCAAGATACCCAAAATGTGCTAAATAACTGCACCGAACTTTACTATCAAGTGTATTCATCAGCTACCAACAACAGTGGTACATTAATACTGTATGCAGATGGACCCTGTTCAACTAATGGAAAGCTTCTAAACATCTCCTTATACTTCCTGGACTGTCCTCATGGGTTTAGCTTGAATCCTTCTCTGGGAATCTGCGAGTGTGAACCAAGGCTTCAGGAGTACACCACCAGATGTAACATAACAGACAGAACACTAGAGCGAAGTGGAGACTTCTGGGTAGGATACGACAACCACGCAAGAGGATTAATTCTCCACCCCCACTGCCCATTCGATTACTGTGTATCAGGCTATATCAATGTCTCTCTCAATGATACTGACAAACAATGCGATAATAATAGGTCAGGTTTCTTATGCGGAGAGTGCAAATCAGGTTTTAGTCTTACTTTTGGTAGCTCAAAATGCCTGCAATGCTCCAACATTTACATTCTTCTGTTCATTCCATTTTCCCTGGCTGGGATTGCTTTAGTCCTCCTGCTGCTGATTTTCAAGCTCACAGTTGCAGCTGGAACCATTAACGGCCTGATCTTCTATGCAAACGTTGTTGCAGCCAATCGTTCAATTTTCTTTCCACACAATGAAACCAACCTTCTGACAGTATTCATAGCCTGGCTTAACCTTGATTTGGGCATTGAGACTTGTTTCTTCGATGGATTGGATGCATACGTTAAAACGTGGCTACAACTTGTCTTTCCTCTATATGTATGGAGCTTAGTGGGCCTGATAATAATCGCTAGCGAATATTCTTCAAGGGTTACGAGAGTTTTTGGCTCCAATCCAGTTGCAGTTCTGGCAACCCTTTTCCTTCTTTCCTATGCGAAGCTCCTTCGTACTGTCATCGCTGCATTGTATTTCACCTTCTTGGACTATCCTGATGAAGTGCGGGTCGCTGTGTGGAAGTATGACGGGAACATCCTGTTCATTCATGGCAAGCACATTCCCCTCTTTCTTGTAGCTTTGCTAACATTTGTGGTCCTCTTTCTTCCCTACACCATCCTCCTCACTGTTGGACAGTGTCTTCAAGCAAGGTCCAATCGAAGGTTCTTCTATTGGATCAATAATCCCAGAATAAAGCCATTCCTTGATGCCTACCAAGCACCGTACCGAGATCAACATCGTTACTGGACTGGACTGATGCTTTGTCTCCGCTGTGTTCTTTTCCTTGTGTTTGTTTTGCTTTCTCTTGTGTCTGCTGATCCCAGTCATAACCTTCTGGCAATTCAAGCTGTAGTCATTGGGCTTCTCAGTTTAATCCATTTCACTGGATTGATATACAAGACGTTGTATCTTGATGTCCTTGACAACTCTTTCATTATTAATCTAGGCATTCTTGCTGCAGCCACTTACTCCGTGAGGAATGCTGAAACACCAGAAAGCCAGGCAGCTGTTACCTATGTCTCAGTTGGTATAGCATTTGCTACCTTTGTTGGGGTCCTAGCCTACCACACATATCAGCAAGTGTGGCCCAAACTGCAGTGGAGAATTCACCAGCTATGCCATCGCCATGAGCATCAGTACGAGAGCGTGGATCAAGCAGATGTTGACAACCAAGAACAAATCCCAGCTGCTCCCACCATGACCATTGTTGAACGTCCTAGTCCTGAGCCACTTGGCCTCCCTGCTCACGCAGCCTTCACTGAGCTTCGAGAGCCACTCGACCTGATTGATACTGTTGATCACTGAGCTATTTAGCCATAACATTTTGTGTCATGAGTAGCTAGGTAGTTCTGGTACTACGTTGGCATGTTGAGAACCAGTGCATCCCTCATGCAGATCTATGTTAATTACCTTCAGCTTCCATTTGATTACTGGGTGCATGGTATTCAATGTTCTTAGTCTGTAATGGTATCCATTATTTTTGCTATACATCTTAGTTGTTAACATTCTGACATGAAACATTGTTCATGTACATGTGAGACATGTGAATGTTCCATGACGGAGAGACAGTTTGGGTGTGGTAATAATTCACTGATCACTCGTATATATTCAACACCGCCAATTTCTATAATACCAAAGAGAAAATGATCAATGGTGCAAACATGCTGTCAATTGGCCCATGTTTATCTTCTTTTTATGTCAAGGTGATGGGTACAAAAATAATGAGATATGCACCCAGTAGCAAGGTTATAAAGAGCTATCTCGAAAGAAATTTATGAAGGGACTGCAGAAACAAGGGAGCACAGGATAGGTACAAAAGAGTATGTCAGACCAAAAACGTTGCAAGCTTAATGAAAGGCATATAACATTTACATGGTATCCCTTGAAAGAGCCTGAGTTCAGGTAGCTAGCTAGAAAACAATGAATTTGGATGGATGATAGACGTTTGAACCACCTCTTGAACAGGTGGAAGTTTGGCAGTTGAGCGAAGATTGGTAATCAGAACCCAAAGGGCATAATATTATTTTCAAGTGCTTCAATTTCACCCTTATAGTGAGGATTCCAGGCAATAGATGCATATTCCTACAAGGGTGAAACTGAAGCGCTCGAAAATATGCCCTTTGAGATTCTGATAACCAATAGCTTAAACTGCTAAATCCTTTGGGTCCTGAATGTAGCTCTACTCAAGTACACGGGTCTTTTCAGCTTTGTTTCATCAACTTTCTTTATAGCTACCTGATGGATGTGACCTTACTGCTTGACACCTGAGTGGACTTTGGGTTTGGTAAACGAGAATCCAATGTCAGATGTAGTCTTTCTAATCTCCGGATCTGGAGTGCACTCGCTCACAACCTTCAATACAAAAGTATCCACTTGATATTAAAGTGCAAAGCTGTGCCCAAGAGTTTGATCAATGAATGGTGTGCCTGGCAGGGGTTAGAGGAAACCCACTCACTCTCCAGTGAAAACGCAGTGATGCTTATGTGTGGAACTGCATAATTCACCCCCCCCCCCCCCCCCCCCCCCCCCCCCCCCCCCCCCACACACACACACACACACACACACACACACACTTCTTGCATGCTTCCTCCAACACTGCTACGTATAAAGCATCACATTACCAGCAATAGCACTGGATTGCATAATGGACTTACCCTCTCTGATGGTGAACCTTGTCCATGATTATGCAATGTATATTTAAGGTAATGGATCGCCCACGACTCAATTTTGAACGAGTGTCTCTTTCGTTATAATGTCGGATTTAGTCTCTCTAAGTAAACCTTGCTAAAATAATATGTAGCTAGCTGCATGCAATGTAAACTTACAGTAATGGATCACCCACGATAAACTCAGAGTGCCTAGCTTTTTGGTTGCAACTGCCTCATGCTAATTCTGTGACTGGGAAAGAATTCAGTGGCAGATAGCTACTTGATTGTTGAGCGTGAAGCGAGGCAAGTGATCTTTGCAATGCATGTGGTGGAAATCTGGGCTAATATAGCTATGTGACATGCACTGTAGCTATGTTTGTATGTATAATTATGATTATGATATGGAGAACAATCTGGAATTAAGGCAAGCTATAAATGATTAGCTAAGTATGAACACCCATTGACATTGTTTTACAGTTATTCCACTAGTAGGTAGCTACTGAGTGGGAAGCAAAGCTACAGTATTGCATGGGTGTAAATCTGAGCTGTTATGAATGTATATTTGTACGTACATAAAATATCTGTAACCTTTAGGAAATTTATATTATTGTGGCTCCACGAGTGATGTGGGTTTGACTTTGCGCAAGTGTTCTTAATTTATTTGTTCAAATTCAGAATTGTTTGATGATAATTGTATGTTGCATGCCATTCACGAATTGCGATCCATTCCTTTCTATAGCAAACAGTGATCTGCACAGTCACTGGAATATGGCTGGGCCACCAATGATAGAGTGCCTTGTCATGGCGTCTGCTGTGCTGTCTTTCCTGCTCCTTTCCACCATCTGCGCTGGCCACACCACTCACTACATCAAGCCGACTCCCAGTACACCATGTCCTGTGGATCCCTGTTTCACCCTCTCTGAGTACGCACAACAATGTCTGCACAACCTCACCTCCAACACCACACTGCTACTCCTGCCTGGGGACCATTGTCCTCAGTGTGAACTTTACGGTGGAGAATGTCAGTGGTTTTGAGATTCTGTCCCCTGCAGATGGTCATCAAACAAGGATTTTGTGCCAAGGATTGGTTGGGTTTTCATTCAGTAACATTTCACATGTGACAATGCATGGGCTGAGAATCAAGTCTTGTACCAAGGGTACAGCTATGTTCAGTTTTCCAACTGAATATGGATTGTTAGTTCATTCAGTATCGGACACCAGCATCTCCAACTGCTCATTCCAGGACAGTGCTGGTACTGCACTGGGGGTGTTCAATACTAGGCTGGACCTGAGGGGAAGCAACTATTTCACAAGCAACAGGAGATGTAGGGAGTACACCAAGTCTTGTTCTTGCAATGGGGGAGGGATTTATGCAAGCATGAGCACCTTGAAGTTCACTGGAAACAGCACTTTCAGAGCTAACTCAGCAACATTTGGTGGAGGAATTTATGCAGTGGCTAGCACTTTCATCTCTTTCAATGGTAACACTATTTTCGGAAACAACTCAGCTATATATGGTGGAGGAATCATCACCCGAAACAGTACTCTAGACTTTAATGGAAGCAGTACGTTCGGAAACAACTCAGCAACAGAATATGGTGGAGGAATATATGCTGTAAACTCTCTTGTGACTTTCAATGGTAACAGTTTTTTCAGGAACAACTCAGCTGGGCATGGTGGAGGAGCTTATGTCCAGACCAGCACTGTAATCTTCAGTGGAAGCAGTACTTTTGAAAATAACTCAGCTACAAGTTTTGGTGGAGGAATTGATGCATTGCAAAATGCACTCATCGATTGCAATGGTAACAGTTTATTCAGAAACAATGCAGCTGAATATGGCGGAGGAACTCATGCTAGAAACAGCACTTTGAAGTTCAGTGGAAGCAGTACTTTTGGAAAAAACTCAGCTGAGAGATATGGCGGAGGAATTACAGTACACAGCACTCTCATGTATTTCAATGGTAACAGTATTTTCATGAACAACTTGGCTGAATATGGTGGAGGAATCCTCGCTTTGAAAAACACTGTCATTATTTTCTTCGGTGACAGTATTTTCAAGAATAACTCAGCTGAATATGGTGGAGGAATTCTTGCCCAGAGCAGCACTCTAAATTTCAGTGGAAGCAGTACTTTTGCAATCAACTCAGCTACACGTTATGGTGGAGGAATTGATGCATCATACAACACTGTCATGAATTTCAATGGTAACGGAATTTTCAGGAATAACTCAGCTGAATATGGTGGAGGAATTGATGCATCATACACTTTCATGAATTTCATTGGTAACAGTAATTTTGAGAACAATTATGCAGCTGTAGCTGGTGGGGGGATTTTTACATTTCAGCACAGCATTCTGAGCTTCACTGGTAATATTAATTTCACACACAACTCAGCCGTGGCTGGTGGGGGTATGAGTCTAATGTATGGCACTACCAAATTCACTGGTAATAGTATCATCACAAACAACTCAGCTAGCAGTGAGGGTGGAGGGATATATCTCCTCTATAGCACCCTGAACCTCACTGGAAATAGTACCTTCAGAAAAAACTCAGCTGGAATTGGTGGAGGAATCTATGTGGTAGTAAGTACTCTGAGTATCACTGGAAACAGTTCAGACAATGTCAGGGAACGTAATGAAGGTGGCAAAGTGTACACATCAATGTTTAGGAAGAATTTGGCAATGATACATGGAGGAGCCATTTACACAGACGGCAGTATTATAAATTTCCATGGACATAACATTATTAGCAGCAACTCAGCCCAGTACTCTGCTGGAGGAATATATTCTAAGAACAGCAACTTCACGTTCAGTGGGAGCACCAGCTTCCGCTCAAACTCAGGGCAGCTACTGGGCGGGGGGATCTATGCATTGGGAACATTGCTCTACTTCATTGGAAACAGCAGCTTCACAGCAAACACTGCTGCAAGGGGCGGGGGAGAGTATCTGGTAAACTCGTTCAATTTCCTCTCTCAGAATGCATCCATCACTATGGATAGTAACAATGCAGCCGAGTATGGAGGAGCAGTGTATGTGGAGGATTCTGATCCCATTTCTCACTGCTTCCCTGAAAGCATAAATCTGGAGAGGTGCCTTTTTCAAGTTAATGGGCTGTTTCGGACCTCAATTGATGATATGAATCAATTGCTTCCAATTTTTTGGGATGCAGCAGCTGTACATGAATTTTTAGAATCAAATGAGTCCACTGCGCGTGCAATTAGGGCATTTCTCAACATCAGCATACACTTCTGCAACAACCATGCACAGAAAGCTGGCAGTGCAGTGTATGGTGGTTCAATAGACAGCTGTATCATGGAATTGGCGTATACTTTGCATATAGAGCACACAATTTCAGTACAGGGTTTTTTCAGATTTAACTGGCACATACCAAATTTAGAACTCAATCAAAACAGTATTACATCTGATCCATTTCAAGTCTGCTTGTGTAAAAATGGAGTTCTAGACTGCAGTACCTCAGAATCAGATAGACAAATGCAAGTGTACCCTGGTCAACTGCTCAAACTTCCTGTGGTTGCAACTGGACAGAGAGATGGAATTGTTCCTGCAGTAGTTCGAGCATTTTTCACAGATGTACATCAAAATGCTTCATTACTACAATTCCAAGATACCCAAAATGTGTTGAATAACTGCACTGAGCTTTACTACCAAGTCTATTCATCAGCTGCCAACAACAGTGGTACATTAGTACTGTATGCAGATGGACCCTGTTCAACTAATGGAAAGCTTCTAAACATCTCCTTAGACTTCCTGGACTGTCCTCATGGATTTAGCTTGAATCCATCTGAAGGGACCTGCGAGTGTGAACCAAGGCTTCAGGAGTACACCACCAGATGTAACATAACAGACAGAACACTAGAGCGCAGTGGAGACTTCTGGGTAGGATACGACAACCGCACTAGAGGATTAATTCTCCACCCCCACTGCCCATTTGATTACTGCATATCAGGCCACATCAATGTCTCTCTCAATGATACTGACAAACAATGCGATAATAATAGGTCAGGTCTCTTATGTGGAGACTGCAAATCCAGTTTTAGCACTGCAATTGGTAGCTCAAAATGCTTGCAATGTTCCAACATTTACATTTTGCTGTTGATTCCGTTTTCCCTGGCTGGGATTGCATTAGTCTTCCTGCTACTGATTTTCAAGCTCACAGTTGCAGCTGGAACCATTAACGGTCTCATCTTCTATGCAAACATTGTTGCAGCCAATCATTCAATTTTCTTCCCACACAATGAAACCAACATTCTGACCATATTCATAGACTGGCTTAACCTTGATTTGGGCATCGAGACTTGTTTCTTCGATGGAATGGATGCATACGTTAAAACGTGGCTACAATTTGTCTTTCCTCTCTATGTATGGAGCTTAGTGGGCCTGATAATAATCACTAGCGAATACTCCTCAAGCATCACAAGAGTCTTTGGCTCCAATCCAGTTGCAGTTCTGGCAACTCTTTTCCTCCTTTCCTATGCGAAGCTCCTTCGTACCATCATCGCTGCATTGTATTTCACCTTCATGGACTATCCTGATCAAGTGCGGGTTGCTGTGTGGAAGTATGACGGGAACATCCTCTATATTCATGGCAAGCACATTCCCCTATTTCTTGTAGCTTTGCTAACATTTCTGGTCCTCTTTCTTCCCTACACGTTCCTCCTCACTGTGGGGCAGTGGCTTCAAGCAAAGTCCAATCGAAGGTTCTTCTATTGGATCAACAATCCCAAAATAAAACCATTCCTCGATGCCTACCAAGCACCGTACAAAGATCAACATCGTTACTGGACTGGACTGATGCTTTGCCTCCGCTGTGTTCTCTTTCTTGCGTTTGTTTTGCTTTCTCTCGTGTCTGCTGATCCCAGCCATAACCTTCTGGCAATTCAAGCTGTAGTTATTGGGCTTGTTACATTGACACGTTTCACTGGATTGATATACAAGAAGTTGTACCTTGATGTCCTTGAAGCCTCTTTCATTCTCAATCTAGGAATTCTTGCTGCAGCCACTTACTCTGTGAGGATTGCTGAAACACCGGAAAGCCAGGCAGCTGTTACCTACGTCTCAGTTGGTATAGCATTTGCTACCTTTGTTGGGGTCCTAGTCTACCACGCATATCAGCAAGTGTGGCCCAAACTGCAGCAAAGAATTCACCAGCTACACCATCGCCATGAGCATCAGTACGAGAGTGTGGATGAAGCAGATGTTGACAACCGAGAGCAAATCCCAACTGCTCCCACCATGACCATTATTGAACGTCCAAGTCCTGAGCCACTTGAGCTCCCTGCTCTCATAACCTTCACTGAGCTTCGAGAGCCACTCAACCTGATTGATACTGGCGATCACTGAGACAAGACACGTTTTGTAGTACTTAATCATAACAATAGCTAGGTACCTCACTGAAGTGCTTCTTCAGCACCGAAAGTGTTGATTTTGGTGCTTTTACAACACCAAATTTGTAATAATGATATAATCATATACTTCTGATATGTTGGCATGTTGAGAACCAGTGCATGCCTCATCAGCCCTCATGCATATCTATGTTACCTTCTTGATCACTGGGTGGTATTCTTTCCTGTACGTAGATGTTCTTAGTCTGCAATGGTACATGTATATTCTTCATAGATGTTCTTAGTTTGCAATGGTACATATATATTCTTCATAGATGTTCTTAGTTTGCGATGGTGTTCATTATTTTCCGTAGATGTTCTTAGCCTGTGATGGCATCTTTTATATTCTTAGTCAGTGATGGTATTCATAACATTATCTTGGTTGTTAACTTCAACATTCTGAAATGAAACATGTTGGTGTACGTGTGAGACATGTGAATGTTCCATGAGGGAGAGGGAGAGAGAGAGGTGGGGTGTAGTAATAATTCACTACAGATTCCTGTTATTACCCCAATGTGAGAAAGAGCTTTAGGTACCAAAAAATGTTGCAAGCTTAAGGGTGAGCGAAAGGGATCTAACATTGACTTGGTTTCCCTTGAATAGGCTTGAAAGAGAATTCATGCAGGTAGCTAGCTAGAAAAGAATGAATTTGGATGGATGATAAAAGTTTGAAGATTCTGATTACCATTTGCTAAATGCTTGGGGTAGCTACTCAAGTACCCAGGTCTTTTCAGCTTTGTTTCATCACTCTCTTTATACCAGTTGGATGTGACCTTACTGCTTGATACATGAGTGGATTTTGGGTTTGTTATTTGCCCATGGTCACAAGTGTCCAATGTCGGACGTAGTCTTTCTAATCTCCGGAGTGCACTCGCTCACAACCTTTGACACAAAGGTGTCTAGCCACTTGATAAAGTACAAAACTGCATATGTGTGCAACTGCATAATTCACCCCTCCCCCCCCCCCCCCCCTCCCACACACACACACACACACACACACACACACACACACACACACACACACACACACACACTTCTTGCATGCTTCATTCGACATAATTTTACGTATAAAGCATCACATTGCCAGCAATAGCACTGGATTGCCTAATGGACTTACCCTCTCTGATGGTGAACCTTGTCGACGATTATGCAACGTATACTTAAGGTAATGGATCACCCACGACTAACGTATTTCCATTTTGAACGGGTGTCTCTTTCGTTATAATGTTGGATTTAGTCTCTCTAAGTAAACCTTGCTAACATAATTAATACATGCAATGTATACTTACAGTAATGGACCACCCACGATAAACTCAGAGTGCCTATCTCTTTGGTTGCAACTGCCTCATGCTAATTCTGCGACTGGGAAAGAATTCAGTGGCAGCTGATATACACTTGATTGTTGAGCGGGAAGTGAGGCAAGTGATCTTAGCAGTGTGTTGTGGAAATCTTGGAAGGCAAGCTGTAAATGATTAAGTATTAACACCCAGTGACATTGTTATACGGTTATTCCACTAGTAGGCACTGAGGGGAAGCAAAGCAAATACCCTTTCAGTCTTGCATGGGTGGAAATCTGGGCAGTTATGAACGTTTATTTGTAAAAATGTAGCTAATATCAGATTCTGTAACCTTTAGGAATTATAATGATGTGGCTTCACAAGTGTGGGTTTGAGTTTGTGCAAGTGTTCTTAATCTCTTTATTCAAAATCAGAATTGTTCAAAATCGGTGTATATTGTCCTTCATGAATCGTAAACCATTCCATTCTCTAACAGTGATCTGGACAGTCACTGGAATATGGTTGGATCACCAAGGCTAGAGTGCATTGTCATGGTGTCCATTTTGCTACCCCTCCTACTCCCTTCCACCATCTGTGCTGGCCACACCACTCACTACATCAAGCCGACTCCCAGTACACCATGTCCTGTGGATCCCTGTTTCACCCTCTCTGACTACGCACAACAACGTTTGCACAACTTCACCTCCAACACCACACTGCTACTCCTGCCTGGGGATCATGTCCTCAGTGTGAACTTTACGGTGGAAGATGTCAGTGATTTTGAGATTCTGCCTGCAGATGGTCATCAAACGAGGATTGTGTGTCAAGGATTGGTTGGCTTTTCATTTAGAAACATTTCACATGTTGCAATGAATGGGTTGAAAATCAACTCTTGTAGCAAGCATACAGCTATTTTTAAGTTTCCAACAGCGTATGGAGTATCACTTCATTTAGTATTGGACATCAACATTTCCAACTGCTCATTTCAGGACAGTGGTGGTACTGCACTGGGGGTGTTTCACAGTAGCATGGACCTGAGGGGAAGCAACCATTTCGCAAGCAACTGCAGGAGATGTGGGGAGTACACCGAGTCTTGATTTTGCCGTGGAGGAGGGATTTATGCAAACACGAGCACCCTGACGTTCACTGGAAGCAGCATTTTCCGAGCTAACTCAGCTGCATATGGTGGAGCAATTTACGCAATATCCAACACTTCCATCACTTTCAGTGGTAACAGTATTTTTGGAAATAACTCAGCTGAAAATGATGGTGGAGGAATTTATGCAATGTCAAACACTGTCATCACTTTCAACAGTAACAGTATTTTCTGGAACAACTCAGCAGAATACGACGGTGGAGGTATTATTGCCCAGAACAGTCTTCTAATTTTCAGTGGTAATAGTACATTTGGAAACAACTCAGCTGCACATAATGGTGGAGGAATTTACGCAGTATCCAACACTTTCATGATTTTCAAAGGTAATGGTGTTTTCAGGAGCAACTCAGCTGGGCATGGTGGAGGAATTCGTGTCCAGACCAGCGCTGCAATCTTCAATGCAAGCAGTACTTTTACAAACAACTCAGCTGCACGCTATGGTGGAGGCATTAACGTAGTGCGCGGTGCTCTGATGATTTTCAATGGTGGCGGTATTTTCAGGAACAACTCAGCTGCTGAATATGGTGGAGGAATTCTTGCCCACAGCAGCATTCTAAACTTTAGTGGAAGCAGTATATTTGAAAACAACTCAGCTACATTTTATGGTGGAGGAATTGATGCATCGTACAGCACTGTCATGAATTTCAACGGTAATATTGTTTTCAGGAACAATAATGCTGCTGTAACTGGTGGTGGGGTTTATACATTTTACAGCACTGTGAGTTTCACTGGTAATATTATTTTTGTACACAACTCTGCAGTGGCTGGGGGAGGTATGACTGCAATTTACTGTGCATATATACTAATCACTGGTAATTGTGTTTTCACAAACAACTCAGCTAGCAGTGAAGGTGGAGGGATATATCTCCTCTACAGCACCCTGAACCTCATTGGAAAAGGTGCTTTCAGAAAAAACTCCGGATGGATTGGCGGGGGAATCTATGTAAGAAAAAGTGCTCTGAGTGTCACTGGAAACAGTTCAGACAGCGGCAGTAATCATAGTGGATGTTGCACATCAATTTTCTGGAAGAATTTGGCAATGATTCACGGAGGAGCACTGTATGCAGTAGACAGTACAATAAACTTTCAAGGTCCTAGTGTCATTAGTGGCAACTCAGCACAGTACTCTGCTGGAGGAATGTATTCTAAGAACAGCAACCTCACGTTCATTGGGAACACTGTTTTTTGCTCAAACTCAGGACAGTTCCTAGGCGGGGGGATCTATGCATTGGGAACATCACTCTACTTCATTGGAAACAGCAGCTTCACATCAAACACTGCTGAAAGGGGTGGGGGAGAGTATCTGGTAAACTCATTCAATTTCCTCTCTCAGAATGCATCCATCACTATGGACGGTAACAATGCAACTGAGTATGGAGGAGCAGTGTATGTGGAGGATTCTGATCCCATTTCTTACTGCTTCCCTGAAAGTGTGAATCAGGAGAGGTGCCTGTTTCAAGTGGACGCATATTTTCAGGTCACACTTGACACTATTAAAAATGTGCTTCCAATTCTGTACAATACAGCAGCTATCCTTGAATTTTTGGAATCAAATGATTCAACCGCACAAGCAGTTAGGGAATTTCTCAACATCAGCATACACTTTCGCAACAACCACGCACAGAAAGCTGGCAGTGCAGTGTATGGTGGTTCAATAGACAGCTGTGCCATTGACTTGGGGTATGCTATACATTTAGCTTATAGTACATCAGTGCAGGGTTTTGCGAGATTTAACTGGCATATGAATTTAAAACTGGATCCAAACAGTATTTCTTCTGATCCATTTCAAATCTGCCTGTGTAGAAATGGAGTTCTAAACTGCAGTACCTCAGGACAAATGCAAGTGTACCCTGGTCAACTTCTCAAACTTTCTGTGGTTGCAACTGGACAGAGAGATGGAATTGTTCCTGCAGTAGTTCGAGCATTCTTTAATGATACACATCAAAATGCTTCATTTGCTCCATTCCAAGATACCCAAAATGTGCTAAATAACTGCACCGAACTTTACTATCAAGTGTATTCATCAGCTACCAACAACAGTGGTACATTAATACTGTATGCAGATGGACCCTGTTCAACTAATGGAAAGCTTCTAAACATCTCCTTATACTTCCTGGACTGCCCTCATGGGTTTAGCTTGAATCCTTCTCTGGGAATCTGCGAGTGTGAACCAAGGCTTCAGGAGTACACCACCAGATGTAACATAACAGACAGAACACTAGAGTGAAGTGGAGACTTCTGGGTAGGATACGACAACCACGCAAGAGGATTAATTCTCCACCCCCACTGCCCATTCGATTACTGTGTATCAGGCTATATCAATGTCTCTCTCAATGATACTGACAAACAATGCGATAATAATAGGTCAGGTTTCTTATGCGGAGAGTGCAAATCAGGTTTTAGTCTTACTTTTGGTAGCTCAAAATGCCTGCAATGCTCCAACATTTACATTCTTCTGTTCATTCCATTTTCCCTGGCTGGGATTGCTTTAGTCCTCCTGCTGCTGATTTTCAAGCTCACAGTTGCAGCTGGAACCATTAACGGCCTGATCTTCTATGCAAACGTTGTTGCAGCCAATCGTTCAATTTTCTTTCCACACAATGAAACCAACCTTCTGACAGTATTCATAGCCTGGCTTAACCTTGATTTGGGCATTGAGACTTGTTTCTTCGATGGATTGGATGCATACGTTAAAACGTGGCTACAACTTGTCTTTCCTCTATATGTATGGAGCTTAGTGGGCCTGATAATAATCGCTAGCGAATATTCTTCAAGGGTTACGAGAGTTTTTGGCTCCAATCCAGTTGCAGTTCTGGCAACCCTTTTCCTTCTTTCCTATGCGAAGCTCCTTCGTACTGTCATCGCTGCATTGTATTTCACCTTCTTGGACTATCCTGATGAAGTGCGGGTCGCTGTGTGGAAGTATGACGGGAACATCCTGTTCATTCATGGCAAGCACATTCCCCTCTTTCTTGTAGCTTTGCTAACATTTGTGGTCCTCTTTCTTCCCTACACCTTCCTCCTCACTGTGGGGCAGTGGCTTCAAGCAAGGTCCAATCGAAGGTTCTTCTATTGGATCAATAATCCCAGAATAAAGCCATTCCTTGATGCCTACCAAGCACCGTACCGAGATCAACATCGTTACTGGACTGGACTGATGCTTTGTCTCCGCTGTGTTCTTTTCCTTGTGTTTGTTTTGCTTTCTCTTGTGTCTGCTGATCCCAGTCATAACCTTCTGGCAATTCAAGCTGTAGTCATTGGGCTTCTCAGTTTAATCCATTTCACTGGATTGATATACAAGACGTTGTATCTTGATGTCCTTGACAACTCTTTCATTATTAATCTAGGCATTCTTGCTGCAGCCACTTACTCCGTGAGGAATGCTGAAACACCAGAAAGCCAGGCAGCTGTTACCTACGTCTCAGTTGGTATAGCATTTGCTACCTTTGTTGGGGTCCTAGCCTACCACACATATCAGCAAGTGTGGCCCAAACTGCAGCGGAGAATTCACCAGCTATGCCATCGCCATGAGCATCAGTACGAGAGCGTGGATCAAGCAGATGTTGACAACCAAGAACAAATCCCAGCTGCTCCCACCATGACCATTGTTGAACGTCCTAGTCCTGAGCCACTTGGCCTCCCTGCTCACGCAGCCTTCACTGAGCTTCGAGAGCCACTTGACCTGATTGATACTGTTGATCACTGAGCTATTTAGCCATAACATTTTGTGTCAGGAGTAGCTAGGTAGTTCTGGTACTACGTTGGCATGTTGAGAACCAGTGCATCCCTCATGCAGATCTATGTTAATTACCTTCAGCTTCCATTTGATTACTGGGTGGTATTCAATGTTCTTAGTCTGTGATGGTATCCATTATTTTTGCTATACATCTTTGTTGTTAACATTCTGTGCGGTGGCCCTGGGGAGGTCGCGTCTAATGCATAGGGCCTATTGCCTAATGACGTAATACCCAATGCGCAATACCTAATACCCAATGCGCAATACCTAATACACGATAGACTTAATACCTGACACCCGATGCATAATACGCCTAATACTTATGACCTAACGCGCAATACCCAATGCGCGACAGACGTAATACCTGATACCCGATACACAATATGCCTAATACCTACGACCTAACGCCGCAATACCTAAAGCGTAGTACCTAATACTCAACACGGAATAGCCCTAATGTCGCAATGCCCCGCAATTGGGGCTCACGAAGTTCGCACGATCTGAGGATATGATGTCATCGCAAGAATGAACCCTGACCTTGCGATGGACGCCAACTCTTCGATGACCTCCACTTGCACCTGTTGTGAAGAATGGCGTAGCTACTACGGCTGTAATAAGAGAACCTGGAGAAGACGCCGGTATCTTCATCGTAAGAATTCCGGAGCTTCGTCGTACGAATTTCTTCAGGCTAGCTATCTAGCTATCAATGAAACATGTAGCTAGCTAGGAGACTGATTGTTAGATAAATTCTCCAGTGTCCGTCAGGAGATATCCTAATAATAATAAATAATACGCAGTGACTATTGACACCGATCATCGGTGTCGATAACGGCCACGAACGAGCTATTGACACCGATCAATATCCTGCAGTACCACGTGATCCCCCACATGGCGCGCGCTAGCCTGTACTATATATACTTGCCAGATTGCATTGGAGACATGTCTGACGCTGGGATTGAAAAGGAACCCTTGTCCGACGCTGAGATTGAAAATGCTGGGCAAACCTTGATAAAGGAAAAGTTCCCCAATGAATCAGGACTACAATATATTGGAAGAAGTGATACATGCACATTTCAAGTGCACGATGGTGATTTTGTGCAGCTACTGAACTGTCACCATTCCCACTGGATCTGTGTGACGAATAAGAACAGTAAGTCAAATTAGGTGAAGGTTTATGACAGTATGCGCACTGGAGACATCCCACTCAGTACTAAGGAAGTGATAGCTTCATTGCTGAACCTGCGTCAAACCTACACTTAATTCTATCTCTGATGTGCAACAGGAAGTTGAGTGTGGCCTGTATTCGTTGGCATTTGCTTACACCTTGTGCAGTGGGAAAGATCCAGCATGTCAATACAACCAAGCACAGTTCAGGTCACATTTTCTTCATTGTCTGAAAAGCAAGGATGCTGATCCTTTCCACACTAGTAATGAAGAACCCTGGGAAATCGTTATTATGCAAGTTCAAATTATATTGCTTGTGCCGCCTTCCGCACACAGGAGACAGCATAGTACAATGCTCAGAGTGCTTGGAATGGTACCACTTTAACTGTGTAGGACTAGAAGAAGATGCTGTGTTACCTGAAGAATGGAGGTGTATTACGTACATGCAAAGACATGAACTATTTCATTCTTATTGACCTGCATTCTCATGTACACGTTATGTAAACATCTCTGGCTCAAAGTAATCTCTGTCCGAAACCCAAGCGCGAAGCACTTCCGTGCTGGGGTTGGGACCGTGAGGCGTTAGTGGCAGTACGTTAGCATCGTATACTCCCCGAATATTCCTGCATAACATTGTGAATCTCATTAGCACGCTGCCCGTGCTGGAACCAGCAGAAACAAGCAGTCGCTGAGCGCGAGGTCTGATCAGCGCGGAACCACCGCAGAGAACGTCCAGAGTGTGCGTACCGCGTCGACGCATCAGCACTCAAAAGGTGAAATGAATCGTTGGTCGGTGTCAATAGACGATTTGTGGCGATTGTTGACACCGAATCGGTGTCAATAGCTGATTTGTGGCGATTGTTGACACCGACGATCGGTGTCAATAACCTCGGCCTAAATAATAATAATAATAATAATAATAGCATACCCCTCCGTGTACGTACGTATTACGTTCGTGAGCGAAATTTGAGCAAGGAAGAAGCTCATGGCGGCCCTGTGACCTGCAATCCTCGTACATCTGGAACTTGCAGTGCAAAGCGCGAAGGTGCCACGAGTGCCCATCCTGAGAAGTGAAAAATGCAGGCGAAAAATGTTTTTCCGCGCTTCGCGCGGACTGATAGGCGCTACGCGCCTCTATGCACTGCCTCCGGCAGCGTTTAATACTATTATGGTGCCCCCCCCCCCCCCCCCCCCCCTTTCATAAATCCTGTATCCGCCCCTGGCTACGCCATTCTTCACAACAGGTACAGGTGGAGGTCATCGAAGTTGGCGTCCATCGCAAGGTCAGGGTTCATTCTTGCGATGACATCATATCCTCAGATCGTGCGAACTTCGTGAGCCCCAATTGCCGGGCATTGCGACATTAGGACTATTCCGTGTTGGGTATTAGGTACTACGCTTTGTGTTAGGTAGTAGGTATTAGGCATATTGTGTATCGGGTATCAGGTATTACGTCTGTCGCGCATTGGGTATTGCGCGTTAGGTCATAGGTATTAGGCGTATTATGCATCGGGTGTCAGGTATTAAGTCTATCGTGTATTAGGTATTGCGCATTGGGTATTAGGTATTGCGCATTGGGTATTACGTGATTAGGCCATAGGCCCTATGCATTAGACGCGACCTCCAGGGCCACCGCAGTGTTTCTCTTTTGTTATAATGTCAGATTCATTGAACCTTGCCAAAATAGCATAATATATATAATATATATTATACTAAAAAAAGAATAGTTGTTTTAGCCAGGCTCTGGTCACCATAGTTGCATCTCAGTGCCTCCTCCAGACCTCCACTGCGGTGGTCAGAGAATGTACCCACAACCACAAATGTTGTGCTATAGCTTCACTTCTAATAAGTATGTCACTTAGCTTAATTTTGTTTACCCATCTGTATGTCTGTTGGAGGACCTATAGTTGTCAAGCAGTGTAAATGATCCGCTTGAATGCACATTGTTGGAAGTGCAGGTGCATGCACTAGCTACTATACCTCTCCTAGTTACCTGGAACTAAGTAACCAGACCTATAGGTTGCAGAATCTCAATACGCCTACTAGGTTTCCTATCCAATAGCTAGCTAGATCAAAGTTGGCTGCACTTGTGTGCTCATTCCTTGATCACCACAGTGGAGGAGACACTGCTATATATAGCTACCAACAATTCTCTCTTTACAGTGATATATAGAGTGCTTTGTCATGGCGTCTGTTTTGTTGCTCTTCCTGCTCCTCTCCACCATCTGCGCTGGCCACACCACTCACTACATCCAGCCGACTCCCAGTACACCATGTCCTGTGGATCGCTGTTTCACCCTCTCTGAGTACGCACAACAATGTCTGCACAACCTCACCTCCAACACCACACTGCTACTCCTGCCTGGGGACCATGTCCTCAGTGTGAACTTTACGGTGGAGGATGTCAGTGGTTTTGAGATTCTGTCCCTTGCAGATGGTCATCAAACAAGGATTGTGTGCCAAGGATTGGTTGGGTTTTCATTCAGTAACATTTCACATGTGACAATGCATGGGTTGAGAATCAACTCTTGTAGCAAGGGTACAGCTATGTTCAGTTTTCCAACGGCATATGGATTGACAGTTCATTCGGTATTGGACACCAGCATTTCCAACTGCTCATTCAAGGACAGTGCTGGTACTGCACTGGGGGCATTCAATAGTAACCTGGACCTGAGGGGAAGCAACCATTTCGCAAACAACTGCAGGAGATGTGGGGAGTACAATAAGTCTTGTTTTTGCCATGGAGGAGGGATTCACGCAAACATGAGCACCTTGAAGCTCACTGGAAACAGTACTTTCAGAGGTAACTCAGCTGCATATGGTGGAGCAATTTATGCAATATCCAACACTTCCATCATTTTCAAAGGTAACAGTATTTTCTGGAACAACTCAGCTGAATATGATGGTGGAGGAATTTATGCAATATCCAACACTATCATTGCTTTCAACAGTATCAGTATTTTCTTGAACAACTCAGCTGAACATGATGGTGGAGGAATTTATGCAATATCCAACACTATCATCACTTTCAACAATAACAGTATTTTCTGGAACAACTCAGCTGAATACAATGGTGGAGGATTAATTGCCCTGAGCAGCACTCTAAGATTCAGTGGTAACAGCACTTTTGGAAACAACTCAGCTGCAAATCATGGTGGTGGAATTTACACAATATACAACGCTCTCATGATTTTCAATGGTAACAGTATTTTCAGGAGCAACTCAGCTGGGGATGGTGGAGGAATTCATGTCCACGCCAGTACTGTAATCTTCAGTGGAAGCAGTACTTTTGCAAACAACTCAGCTGCACGCTTTGGTGGAGGCATTAACGTAGTGCGCAATGCTCTGATAAATTTCAGTGGTGGCAGTATTTTCAGGAACAACTCAGCTGAATATGGTGGAGGAATTCTTGCCCTCAACAGTACTCTAAACTTGAAGCGAAGCAATACTTTTGGAAACAACTCAGCTACACGTTCTGGTGGAGGAATTCATGTATCATACAGCACAGTCATGAATTTCAATGGCACTAGTATTTTCAGGAACAATTATGCTGGTGTAACTGGTGGTGGGGTTTATACATTTTACAGCAGTGTGAGCTTCATTGGTAATATTAATTTCACCTACAACTCAGCCGAGGGTGGGGGAGGTATGACTGCAATGTACAGTGCTACAATATTCACTGGTAGTTGTATTTTCACAAACAACTCAGCTAGCAGTCATGGTGGAGGGATATATCTTCTATATAGCACCCTGAAGCTCATTGGAAAAAATGCGTTCAGAAAAAACTGTGGATGGATTGGTGGAGGAATCTACGCAAGAGAAAGTACTTTTAGTATCACTGGAAACAGTTCAGACAGCATCAGGAAAATGTACACATCAATTATTACAGAAAATTTGGCAATGATTCACGGAGGAGCAGTGTATGCAGAAGACAGTGCTTTAAGTTTTCATGGTCTTAACATCATTAGCGGCAACTCTGCACAGTACTTTGCTGGAGGAATATATTCTAAGAACAGCAACCTGACTTTCAGTGGGAACACTGTTTTCTGCTCAAACTCAGTGAAGTTCCTTGGTGGGGGGATCTATGCGTTGGGAACATCACTCTACTTCATTGGAAACAGCAGCTTCACATCAAACACTGCTGCAAGGGGCGGGGGAGAATATCTGGTAAACTCATTCAATTTCCTCTCTCAGAATGCATCCATCACTATGGACAGTAACAATGCAACTGAGTATGGAGGAGCAGTGTATGTGGAGGATTCTGATCCCATTTCTTACTGCTTCCCTGAAAGTGTAAGTCTGGAGAGGTGCCTATTCCAAGTGGATGCATATTTTCAGACCTCACTTGACACTATGAAACAATTTATTCCAATTCTATACAATCCAACAGCTATTCTTGAAGTTTTGGAAACAAATGATTCCACTGCACAAGCAGTTAGGGAATTTCTGAACATCAGCATACACTTCCACAACAACCACGCACAGAAAGCTGGCAGTGCAGTGTATGGTGGTTCAATAGACAACTGTACCATTGACTTCGGGTATGCTATACTTTTAGCTTACAGCACTTCAGTGAAGGGTTTTGTGAGATTTAACTGGCACGTACCAAATTTAGAACTGAATCCAAACAGTATTTCTTCTGATCCATTTCAAGTCTGCCTGTGTAGAAACGGAATTCTAAACTGCAGTACCTCAGAATCAGATAGACAAAAGCAAGTGTACCCCGGTCAGTTGCTCAAACTTTCTGTGGTTGCAACTGGACAGAGAGATGGAATTGTTCCTGCAGTAGTTCGAGCATTCTTCAATGATACACATCAAAATGTTTCATTCGCTCCATTCCAAGATACCCAAAATGTGCTAAATAGCTGCACTGAACTTTACTATCAAGTGTATTCATCTGCTGCCAACACCAGTGGTACATTAGTACTGTATGCAGATGGACCCTGTTCAACTAATGGAAAGCTTCTAAACATCTCCTTATACTTTCTGGACTGCCCTCATGGGTTTAGCTTGAATCCATCTGAAGGGACCTGCGAGTGTGAACCAAGGCTTCAGAAGTACACCACCAGATGTAACATAACAGACAGAACACTAGAGCGCAGTGGAGACTTCTGGGTAGGATACGACAACTACACTAGAGGATTAATTCTGCACTCCCACTGCCCATTTGATTACTGCATATCAGGCCACCTCAATGTCTCTCTCAATGATACTAATGAACAGTGCAATAACAATAGGTCAGGTCTCTTATGCGGAGACTGCAAATCCGGGTTTAGCCTTGCACTCGGTAGCTCAAAATGCTTGCAATGTTCCAACATTTACATTTTGCTGTTGATTCCGTTTTCCCTGGCTGGGATTGCTTTAGTCTTCCTGCTGCTGATTTTCAAGCTCACAGTTTCAGCTGGAACCATTAACGGCCTGATCTTCTATGCGAACATTGTTGGAGCCAATCGTTCAGTTTTCTTTCCACACAATGAAACCAACATTCTGACAGTTTTCATAGCGTGGTTTAATCTTGATTTGGGTATTGAGACGTGTTTCATTGATGGAATGGATGCATACGTTAAAACATGGCTACAATTCGTCTTTCCTCTGTATGTATGGAGCTTAGTGGGCCTGATAATAATCGCTAGTGAGTATTCCTCAAGGATCACGAGAGTCTTTGGCTCCAATCCAGTTGCAGTTCTGGCAACCCTTTTCCTACTTTCCTATGCAAAGCTCCTTCGTACCATCATCGCTGCATTGTATTTCACCTTCTTGGACTATCCTGATGAAGTGCGGGTTGCTGTGTGGAAGTATGACGGGAACATTACGTACAGTCATGGCAAACACATTGCTCTTTTTCTTGTAGCTTTGCTAACATTTCTGGTCCTCTTTCTCCCCTACACCGTCCTCCTCACTGTGGGACAGTGGCTTCAAGCAAAGTCCAATCGAAGGTTCTTCTATTGGATCAACAATCCCAGAATAAAGCCATTCCTCGATGCCTACCAAGCACCATACAAAGATCAACATCGTTACTGGACTGGACTGATGCTTTGCCTTCGCTGTGTTCTTTTCTTTGTGTTTGTTTTGCTTTCTCTTGTGTCCGCTGATCCCAGTCATAATCTTCTGGCAATTCAAGCTATAGTTATTGGGCTTGTCACGTTAACACGTTTCACTGGATTGATATACAAGAAGTTGTACATTGATGTCCTTGAAGCCTCTTTCATTCTCAATCTAGGAATTCTTGCTGCAGCCACTTACTCTGTGAGGATTGCTGAAACACCGGAAAGCCAGGCAGCTGTTACCTACGTCTCAGTTGGTATAGCATTTGCTACCTTTGTTGGGGTCCTAGCCTACCACACATATCAGCAAGTGTGGCCCAAACTGCAGCAAAGAATTCACCAGCTACACCATCGCCATGAGCGTCAGTACGAGAGTGTGGATGAAGCAGATGTTGACAACCGAGAGCTAATCCCAACTGCTCCCACCATGACCATTGTTCAACGTCCAAGTCCAGAGCCACTTGAGCTCCCTGCTCTCACAAACTTCACCGAGCTTCGAGAGCCACTCAACTTGATTGATATCAGTGATCTCTGAGACATGACACATTATTTAGCTAGCCATAGTCTGTAGTATGTAGTTCTGGTATGTTAGCATGATGACAACTAGGAGAAGTATTTTGTTATACCTTTAGCTTCCAATTGGTTGCATTCTTTACTGTAGACGTTCTTAGTTTTTTTTTATGCATCTTGGTTTGATAACTTCAGCGATGTGGCATGAAATATATGTTGTGCACATTTGAGAGACATGAATGTTGCATGTTCATGGGAGAGGAAGGGAGACGTGTGGTGTGGTAATAGCTAATACCTGATTTGATCTTATATAACCTGGGAGGAGAGGGATCGAGGAGACCACAACCAATTAGCACAAATCAATACCAATACAGGACCTCGCAATTGCCTTATCGGCGGACGGTGACTGCCTGTTATATTCAACACCGCCATTTTGAGAAAAATCACCCTCAGTTTTGCAAACTGGTTGTTTTCTTTAGTTGATTGTTCATGCCAATGCAACGGGCTACCAATATAACAGAGCCAATGAAGTATGCACACATTTGGTGGAGTCCTAATATGCACATCTGCTCAGGTAGCTAGCTACACTGCAAAAAGAGAAGGTTGTTTTAACCAGGCTCTGATCACCATAGTTGCATCTCAGTGCCTCCTCCACGTACTGTGGTGATCATGGAATGCACAAATGTTTTTTCTTAATCATAGGTATGTGATTTAATTGTTTACCCATCTGTATGTCTGTTGGAGGACCTATAATAGTTGTTTGGCATTGAAGCAGCAACTATGCATCAGTAGAATTGCTAGGAGTGCAGCTGCATGCACTTCTACATAGCATTCCTATAGTTACCTAGCTGGAACTAAGAAACTTGACCTAGGTTATCTCAACAGGCCTACTAGGATTTCCTATCTAATAGGATTGCACTTGTGTGCTCATTCCTTGATCACCACAGTGGAGGAGGCACTGAGATGCAACTGAGGTGACCAAAGCCTGGTTAAGGTTACGGGATCGTCGCGCGGTGGGCGTGGCCTGACAATTTCTTCAACCCCGTTTTTCTCACACAGAAAGTAAGCTAGCGAAATCAAACTTACTCGACACAAAGCAGGGAGGGTAGTCAACATGCAGACCAAACATCATTACAGCAGCTCACACTGTAGCCATCGTACGCTGGTTAAATCGATTCCAGCAAACTATTCACCAAAAATCTCCAGTGCGAAGACCGTCAGCAACTCGATTCTACTGTTGGGAGACACGCCATAGGAACTCTAGGGCGGGACGTAAGCGTTTATTGGCTAGGTTGAACTGTCCTCGAAAGAACGACTCTTGAGTGCGAATAACCGCCATCTTGACTCCCCTCTTTGGAATACAGCGTCGTATAACTTCGGAACGGTCATCAGTATTCACAAAAACGCTTGGTCCGGCCCTTTCTATACTGTTTGTGCCTATTTCAACACGGTCTTCCAAGTCCAGGTCGGATCACACGGCTTTGTTTTTGGTGACAAAAAAACGATGAAAATAGCGCTTAATTAAGTATACGGTGCGCGTATCCGCGCGCAGGGATCCCGTAACCTTAAACAGTGGCGGATCTAGAAATGTTGAAAGGGGGGTTCGGTTGGCACATACACAGCGCACCGCCGAAGGCGGTGCGCAGACCTGCGAAGCGGCGATTAGTCCGCGCGGAGCGCGAAAATTTTTTTACGTGTTCATTTTACCGATCAGGAAGCGCTCTCGTAGCGATCACGAAGCGCTCTCGTAGCATCTCTGCGCATGTTCCCAGACGCAAAGAAGATTGGCTAAGTAACCCCAGACGCAAAGAAGATTGACTAATTAACCAGTAAGTATCGATGTGTGGGACTGTTAGCTTCCTTCTTTTCATCGTCGACGGATTACAACCACGTACGTGGACAGTCGATACGCGATTGAACACTAGCCTCGTTCCCAGTCCCACACCCAGCTTTTCGTCGCTGCTTAGTACGGTAAAGCGGGGAGGGCCTGGTACATTTCCTCACGTGAGTGACGTCAAGGGTAGAAAGGGGTAGAAAGACCGGAAGTTGAACGTGGGCGTAGTGGGCCTCAGAACAGCAAGAAGAACGAAGGTACCAGGTAACACACCACACGTATCTAGCTAGCGGGGGGCGACTGTCATACGGGATCGGCTAAATTCACCCGTTTTGAAACATATGAATGATTAATAAGTTACATTTAACCCGTTAACGCCGATTGAAGTCACATGCGCATAGATGTCTGAACGCGGGAATTTACAAGTGCTCAGCGCAGCGTGCCATCAGTCTTTCCTTCTTGGGGATCAGTCTTGGGGATCATTCTTGGGGACTGCAGCAACAGACCAGGTAATCAAACTATTCACAATACAGACAAGAAAAACAGTATACATGCAGGCCTCCTGCCCATGGAGTATTACTCTAGAGCTGCATGTCAATGATCAAAGGCACAATAATTTTCTTATTGTAGATGGAAGACTGGAACAGGGGGTCTTCAATGTCGAGGCGTGTTCTTTGAGGGTTGGGTGGAGGATCTTGATCAAGTCCTGGAGTCTCACAGGAAGGCAACTGTCACCAGTTATGGCACTCGTCGCTCATCAAAGACATCTGCTGCCTGCAGCAATGTTAACAAGGAGAATGATCAATCTCAGAAGGAAAGTGAAAAGAAGGTACGTTGATAACAGCTCAATACTAAAGCAAGGAGCCTATATCAATGCTAACTACTCTATTACATGATTGTACTTCACTGTGGTATAATGCACCTCAATTCACTATAGATGTCTCCCAAGATATATTGGAGCATGGGACAAATGAACCGAGAAGGCACACCTTTCTCAATTGTGGAAACCAAGACACTTGATTGCCAGTTTGGACCACGATATTATAAAGAGAAACCGCCCAAAAGCTCAAGAGTCAAAGTGCAAGGCAGTCGAAAGATAGGCTGCCATGCACATATAGTCATCAAAAAGTGTGTGCTCTATCCAGAGTACAAAGTTCACCAAGATGGAAACAAAGTCACCGTACCCATACGTACCCTCAAACAAAGACTGATGCAGGAGTTAAAACAACAGCTCAACCGGGATGCAGCCCTGGTGGAAACCACCACTGCCTACTTTGTCTCCCTGCCAACAGAGAGTGCTCACCATGGACATCCTACAGGGGGAGGAGGAGTAGCCGGATTTTCCCAAAGGATGAATGAGAAAGTGGCAACCAAAATATCTGAATATCTGGGCTAGGGCTTTCCGGGACAATGACTACCATGGAGCAGTGGACACAAATAATGGTACTGAAGCCCAGAACAAGTTGTTCAAGTACAGTTTCTTACCACGCAAAAGGCGTCAGACCACTCTGTCAAATACTATCACCCTCCTGGTTGAGAATTATCTCCCATGCTGCAAGCAGAAGTATCTTGTGAAGAATTATCAGCAATCATCGCAGTACAGGAGTTACAAGAATTTCGTTCCACCATACCTTCATGATAGGCCACGCTCTGTGATTCTGCATTGCCTTGACCGGAAGTCCAACAGCTCCAAGTTTCCTGCTGAGTCCATCCATGATGTTGACAGCAAGAAGGGCATCTTTGAGGTGGAGAAGGCAAGTGGATGTAAGTACAAGATCAACTTTGGCAAGGACACAACTGATCAGATGCCTTCGTGCACATGCAAAGATTGGCTACGGCACCATCTGCCATGTAAGCACTTCTTTGCAGTGTTTAAGCACAGGAAAGAGTGGCAATGGGAGCAGTTACCTTCGCAATACCTCCAGAGTGCCTACCTCTCAATGGATGTAGATGCAATCTGTTGCCACTTCCAGCAGAGGAGTGAACCAATTGCCATTGATAACACCACAAATGACTCCATGGATACCACAGATGTGCTTGGTGACCTACCAGTGAGAGTAAGTGTGTGTATTATGTAATCCACAGTATCACTGTGAACAATGTACTTTACATTGCCACAGAAGCAGTGTGTCTCCATACAGTCAGCTGCAGAGGGAGTGAGGATCACTCTGAAGGAAATAGGCACACTTACATATGCTTGCCCTACTGCTGATGACCTGTTGCACCTAGACGAGCAGCTAAAGAAAATCAAGTCAGACTTCCAGGAAAAGTTGCCTACTGTGGAAGGACTGATCATCAGGCCTGCAGTGGTTGAAAGAGCACGCCAAACCAAGAACAAGTATGCTCATATCAGGGCGAGAATGAGGCTTCGACAATGTAGTGCTCTTAAGGAAACTAATGGACGAAGGAACAAAGCCCCTTCAGCCTATCGGAACAGGGTTGGTATTCGAGCAGACCGTCTTCGAAAGGTATCATAATCAAAATTTAGTGGATTAGGGATTTAGTGGGTATTCATTTAACTACCAGTATTAGAAATTCAACAGGTAGGGCAAACTCATCCACTTTTGAGAATAATGCTTCAGTTCTCACTCTCACCTCATGCATAGATTGGCTGCTTCATAGGTGGCTAGCATACAGCTCACTCCAATTAATGTGATATCACATAGATGTACTTATTGTTTGCGTACCGGACACTCTTACAGGAGGCTGCAGAAAAGGCAAACACCACTGCAACATTACCTTCCACAGAAGTAGTGCCGGGAAGGACTACTAAGCCAGGGAAACCTACTGCAGGTTATTTGTGCTGTACATACTGTTTCTTACGAAGGCACACTCACCTCAGCAGTTGTTACTGTTTACAGGCAAGAAGAGATCAAGGTGTGGCGAGTGCGAAGGGTGCCTAGTAGAAGACGACTGTGGGGACTGTCTCTTTTGTGCTGACAAGCCAAAATTTGGAGGCCCAGGGAGAAAGAAACTGCTGTGCAAAGAGGAAGTGTAAGCCACAAAGTGTACTGACATCATCAAAAGATTGCAAACGGACATAACATGTAATTTCATGCAGGTTCAGTACTATCCACAACAAACTCTGGAAACACCAACTTTCACATGCACAATAAAGTGTCTCCTCGCTACTTCGCACAGGTTTGCTATTAGCTAAGCTCAACTTCCACGTTTGGAGACACGATGTAGTCTATACTTGTTTCCACTCTATACCCAGGGGCTTCAAAATGGCTATTTCAAAGCACCTCCAGGAGTAACTGTACCTGCCATCCCAGTGCCGGTACTCCAGCAGATGGAGACCACCAATACATGGCCCAAGAATCTCTGTGACTAGACCAGCGACGGCAGCTCATTTTCATTGTTTATGTACCTGACTTGCACGCACCAAAGGGTTAAACGTAACTTATTAATTATTCATATGTTTCAAAACGGGTGAATTTAGCCGATCCCACTGTCATACTCACCGAGCGTTGAACGTGTAGATGGATGAATAACGCGCAAAACGTAGCGTCTTCGTTCTGAAAATTTTGCGGTTTTTCAATTACGTCATGCTCACGTGAGGAAATGTACCAGGCCCTCCCCGCTTTACCGTACTAAGCAGCGACGAAAAGCTGGGCGTGGGACTGGGTACGAGGCTAATTGAACACTGCGTTATTGCTTTATTTTCTAATTATACGTATATACAGAACAAAAATAATTGATGTAAAATTAAAATTGCGTAGCAGCGTAAACCTTAGTCTCGTTCCCAGACCTTCCCGAAACGCGGAAAGAGGGTCTGGTGTTCTGCGCGATATTTCTTGGCGCATGGGGCGGGGCTATACGGCGTAAGGAATGTAATTATTGCATTCTGTATGTCCACTCCAATGAAAGCGCACCTATCACTATTCTTATAAACGTACTGTAGCAGCTCGTTTGGTCCTTCACGAGGGACACCAAAGGGCTAACAACAACGTACAGTTGCCGCTGCGCTGGTACAGAATTCTATCTGAGGTTGTCAAAGATGAGTGGAAGGGTCACGAAACAGAGATTTCCCCACACCAGTCAGCAAGACAATCGATTTGGCTTACTGCTTCAGCTCGCTCTTCGATAGGCCTGTCGTATCCATTTCACTGACATACCGTCCGTACTTACGCTGATTGACTACGTCATTCGCGTTCTGCAATCTGATTCGAGCTTTAAAATCCGAGAGCGACCACGCCCCATGAATCAAGAAAGTACTTATTTATTGTAATCAGGGTGCATTCACTATTAGCCTGTGCTACTGTTGTAGCTACCCTTTGCACTTGTTGGCATAAACTTTTATATAAAAAAAAAAAAAAAAAAAAATGTCGCTCAGAACACCAGACCCTATTTCCGCGTTTCGGGAGGGTCTGGGAACGAGACTACGTAAACCTAGCTAGCTCAAGACTATGTCAGCCTTCAGGCTTTCAGCCCGCGAACGGTCAAGGTATTACCAACCACAGCTACAATAATACAAGTAGTTTATGTTAACAAGGGTCAAAAGGGGGGTTCACTCGCACCCCTAGATCCCCCCTGGATCCGCCACTGTTAACTCTTTAACACCTGAAATAGATTATAGGTTGACACTACTCACCACCGTGGTCTATTTGGCTGCAGTAAAACCACACTATGTCACTAGAACTACTTGCAGGTAGACTAAGCTCGGGGGGATGCCCCGGGTGGTCATTACTAATGACACTTTCACAGTTTATCTAGACAGGAAAGAGTGGGTTGAACTGGGCGGGGCGAAATACTAAGTGAGTTGCGTGCGGGGCCGACGTTCGAGATGCTGAACTAAAGCGGTCATTCTCTTCGAAGATGCTGAAGTCTGCTGCTGCTTACTCTGCTGCTGGATGGGGGAGACCAATAGTGACTCACGACGCGAGCGCTACTTCAGGTAACCACAGAACGAAGGCGGCATAAGCCTTTTTGTTCGTACCCTTTGAACGGCCATTATTGGCCGACTCAGCGCTGCTCAAACAGCTGCCCACAACAACACTCAACATCTTAGCATGCCTTTACTACTGTAGTTACAGAACGGGAGAGTACTTACCAATCAGCTGGAGCGGCATAAAGCCGTTAGACATCGCTGCCCGACAAACAGAAGCCTTAGAAGTTCGCACTACTAAATTGTACACAAAAGTGTACTATCGGGTTTAAAGGGTTAAAGCAATCCATCTCTCTTTACAGTGTACCCATGTCTTGTGAGCTTTGTTTCATCACTCGATTTGCCATACTCTTCATGATTGATGTGACCATTTTATATTCACTACCTGACTGAGTGGTAGACTTTGGGTTTGTTAGTTGCCAACTGCAAGTAGAATGGTGAACCATCTTTAGATAACTCTGGAGCAAAATTATGACTTACAAAGCTGTGCCCAAGAATTTTCAATTAATGATAGGAATAAGCCTGCCCACATTTCAGTGAAAATTTGATGTGTGTGCAGAGCATCAGATTGCCAGTAATAGCTAGCACAGGATTGCCTAATGGACTTACTCTCTCTGATGGTGAACCTTATCCATGCAATGTATACTTAAGGTAATGGATCACCCACGATAAACGTATTTCAATTTTCAATGAGTGTCTCTTTCGCTATAATGTATGGTGTAGTCTCTCTGAGTAAACCTTGCCAAGTGCATGCAGTGTATACGTAGAGTAATGGACCACCCACGATAAACTCAGAGTGCCTAGCTCTTCGGTTGCAACTGCCTCATGCTAATTCTGCGACTGGGAAAGAATTCATTGCCAGCTGACATACACTTGATTGTTGAGCGGGAAGTGAGGCAAATGATCTTAGCAGTGTGTGGTGGAAAACTTGGAAGGCAAGCTGTAAATGATTAAGTCTGAACACCCAGTGACATTGTTATATGGTTATTACACTAGTTGGCACCGAGTGGGAAGCAAAGCAAATACTCTTTCAGTCTTGCATGGGTGAAAAACTGGGCTGTTATGAATGTATATTTGTACATACGTAAAATATCAGATTCTGTAACCTTTAGGAAATAATTTATATTGCTTCACAAGTGAGGTGGGTTTGAGTTTGTGCAAGTGTTCTTGATTTCTTTGTTCAAAATCAGAATTGTTGTCCTTCATGAATTGTAAGCCATTCCATTCTCTAACAGTGATCTGCACAGTCACTGGAATATGGCTGGGCCACCAAGGCAAGAGTGCCTCGTCATGGTGTCTGCTGTACTGTCCTTCCTGCTCCTCTCCACCATCTGCGGTGGCCACACCACTCACTACATCAAGCCGACTCCCAGTACACCATGTCCTGTGGATCCCTGTTTCACCCTCTCTGAGTACGCACAACAACGTCTGCACAACCTCACCTCCAAAACCACACTGCTACTCCTGCCTAGGGACCATGTCCTCAGTGTGAACTTTATGGTGGAAGATGTCAGTGATTTTGAGATTAGGTCCTCTGCAGATGCAACAAGGATTGTGTGTCGAGGATTGGTTGGCTTTTCATTCAGAAACATTTCATACATGTCAATGCATGGGTTGACAATCACCTCTTGTAGCAAGGGTACAGTACAGTTTAGTTTTCCAACTGCATATGGATTGTCTTTTCATTCAGTATCAGACACCAGCATTTCCAACTGCTCATTTCAGGACACTGCTGGTACTGCACTGGGGGTGTTCAATAGCAGCCTGGACTTGAGGGGAAGCAACCATTTCACAAGCAACTGCAGGAGATGTGGGGGGTACACCGAGTCTTGTTTTTGCCTTGGAGGAGGGATTTATGCAATCACGAGCACCTTGACGTTCACTGGAAACAGCATTTTCAGAGCTAACACAGCTGCATATGGTGGAGCAATTTACGCAATATCCAACACTTCCATCACTTTCAGTGGTAACAGTATTTTTGGAAATAACTCAGCTGAAAATGATGGTGGAGGAATTTATGCAATGTCAAACACTGTCATCACTTTCAACAGTAACAGTATTTTCTGGAACAACACAGCAGAATACGATGGTGGAGGTATTATTTCCCAGAACAGTATTCTAATTTTCAGTGGTAATAGTACATTTGGAAAAAACTCAGCTCCACACTTTGGTGGAGGAATTTATGCAGTGCACACTCACATGGCTTTCAATGGTAGCAGTGTTTTCAGGAGCAACTCAGCTGGGCATGGTGGAGGAATTCGTGTCCAGACCAGCACTGCAATCTTCAATGCAAGCAGTACTTTTATAAGCAACTCAGCTGCACGCTATGGTGGAGGCATTAACATAGTGCACGGTGCTCTGATGACTTTCAATGGTAGCAGTATTTTCAGGAACAACTCAGCTGCTGAATATGGTGGAGGAATTCTTGCCCACCGCAGTACTCTAAACTTTAATGGAAGCAGTACATTTGAAAACAACTCAGCTGCACGTTATGGTGGAGGAATTGATGCATCGTACAGCACTGTCATGAATTTCAATGGTAATAGTATTTTCAGGAACAATTATGCTGCTGTAACTGGTGGAGGAGTTTATACATTTTACAGCACTGTGAGCTTCACTGGTAATATTAATTTTGCACACAACTCAGCAGTGGCTGGGGGAGGTATGACTGCATCGTACAGTGCTGTAATAATCACTGGTAATTGTGTTTTCACAAACAACTCAGCTAGCAGTCAGGGTGGAGGGATATATCTCCTCCACAGCACCCTGAACCTCATTGGAAAAGGTGCTTTCAGAAAAAACTCCGGATGGATTGGTGGGGGAATCTACGCAAGAGAAAGTACTCTGAGTATCACTGGAAACAGTTCAGACAGCATCCGGAAATTATACACATCAGTTTTCACGAAAAATTTGGCATTGATTCACGGAGGAGCCGTGTATGCAGAAGACAGTGGTTTAAGTTTTCAAGGACATAACACCTTCAGTGGCAACTGTGCACAGTACTTTGCAGGAGGGATATATTCTAAGAACAGCACCCTCATATTCAGTGGTAACACCAGTTTCTGCTCAAACTCAGGACAGTTCCTAGGCGGGGGGATCTATGCGTTGGGAACATTACTCTACTTCAATGGGGACAGCAGCTTCACAGCAAACACTGCTGCAAGGGGCGGGGGAGAATATCTGGTCAACTCTGTCAATTTTCTCGCTCAGAATGCATCTGTCACTATGGACAGTAACAATGCAGCTGAGTATGGAGGAGCAGTGTATGTGGAGGATTCTGATCCCATTTCTTACTGTTTCCCTGAAAGTATAAGTCTGGAGAAGTGCCTGTTTCAAGTGGATGCATATTTTCAGGTCTCACTTGACACTATGAGACAAGTCATTCCAATTCTATACAGTCCAACAGCTATTCTTGAATTTTTGGAAACAAATGATTCCGATGCACAAGCAGTCAGGGAATTTCTCAACATCAGCATACACTTCATCAACAACCACGCACAGAAAGCTGGCAGTGCAGTGTATGGTGGTTCAGTAGACAACTGTGCCATTGACTTGGGGTGTACTATACTTTTAGCTTACAGCACTTCAGTACAGGGTTTTGTGGGATTTCACTGGCATGTACCAAATTTAGAACTGGAGCCAAACAGTATTTCTTCTGATCCATTTCAAGTCTGCCTGTGTAGAAATGGAGTTCTAAACTGCAGTACCTCTGAATCAGATAGACAAATGCAAGTGTACCCTGGTCAGCTGCTCAAACTTTCTGTGGTTGCAACTGGACAGAGAGATGGAATTGCTCCTGCAGTAGTTCGAGCATTCTTTAATGATACACATCAAAATGTTTCATTCGCTCCATTCCAAGATACCCAAAATGTGCTAAATAGCTGCACTGAACTTTGCTATCAAGTGTATTCATCAGCCGCCAATAACAGTGGTACATTAGTACTGTATGCAGATGGACCATGTTCAACTAATGGAAAGCTTCTAAACATCTCCTTAGACTTCCTGGACTGTCCTCGTGGGTTCAGCTTGAATCCATCTGAAGGGACCTGCGAGTGTGAACCAAGGCTTCAGGAGTACACCACCAGATGTAACATAACAGAAAGAACACTAGAGCGCAGTGGAGACTTCTGGGTAGGATACGACAACCACACTAGAGGATTAATTCTCCACCCCTACTGTCCGTTTGATTACTGCATATCAGGTCACATCAATGTCTCTCTCAATGATACTGACAAACAATGCGATAACAATAGGTCAGGCCTCTTATGTGGAGAGTGCAAATCAGGTTTTAGTCTTACTTTTGGTAGCTCAAAATGCCTGCAGTGTTCCAACATTTACATTTTGCTGTTCATTCCATTTTCCCTGGCTGGGATTGCTTTAGTCTTTCTGCTGTTGATTTTCAAGCTCACAGTTGCAGCTGGAACCATAACTGGCCTGATCTTCTATGCAAACATTGTTGCAGCCAACCGTTCAGTTTTCTTCCCACACAATGAAACCAACATTCTGACAGTGTTCATAGCGTGGCTTAATCTTGATTTGGGCATTGAGACTTGTTTCTTTGATGGAATGGATGCATACGTTAAATCGTGGCTACAACTTGTCTTTCCTCTATATGTATGGAGCTTAGTGGGCCTGATAATAATCGCTAGCGAATATTCTTCAAGGGTTACGAGAGTTTTTGGTTCCAATCCAGTTGCAGTTCTGGCAACCCTTTTCCTCCTTTCCTATGCGAAGCTCCTTCGTACCATCATCGCTGCATTGTATTTCACCTTCTTGGACTATCCTGATGGAGTGCGGGTTGCTGTGTGGAAGTATGACGGGAACATCCCATACATTCATGGCAAGCACATTCCCCTTTTTCTTGCAGCTTTGCTAACATTTGTGGTCCTCTTTCTTCCCTACACAATACTCCTCACTGTGGGCCAATGTCTTCAGGCAAAGTCCAATCGAAGGTTCTTCTATTGGATCAATAATCCCAGAATAAAGCCATTCCTCGATGCCTACCAAGCACCGTACAGAGATCAACATCGTTATTGGACTGGACTGATGCTTTGTCTCCGCTGTTGTCTTTTCCTTGTGTTTGTTTTGCTTTCACTCGTGTCTGCTGATCCCAGTCATAATCTTCTGGCAATTGAAGCTGTAGTTGTTGGGCTTCTCACTTTAATCCATTTCACTGGATTGATATACAAGAAGTTGTACCTTGATGTCCTTGAAGCCTCTTTCATTCTCAATCTAAGCATTCTTGCTGCAGCCACTTACTCTGTGAGGATTGCTGAAACACCGGAAAGCCAGGCAGCTGTTACCTACGTCTCAGTTGGTATAGCATTTGCTACCTTTGTTGGGGTCCTGGCCTACCACACATATCAGCAAGTGTGGCCCAAACTGCAGCAAAGAATTCACCAGCTACGCCATCGCCACGAGCATCAGTACGAGAGCGTGGATCAAGCAGATGTTGACAACCGAGAACAAATCCCAGCTGCTCCCACCATGACCATTGTTGAATGTCCTAGTCCTGAGCCACTTGGCCTCCCTGCTCACGCAGCCTTCACTGAGCTTCGAGAGCCCCTTGACCTGATTGATACTGTTGATCACTGAGCTATTTAGCCATAACATTTTGTGTCAGGAGTAGCTAGGTAGTTCTGGTACTACGTTGGCATGTTGAGAACCAGTGCATGCCTCAAGCAGATCTATGTTAATTACCTTCAGCTTCCATTTGATTACTGGGTGGTGTTCAATGTTCTTAGTCTGTGATGGTATCCATTATTTTTGCTATACATCTTGGTTGTTAACATTCTGACATGAAACATGTTTGTGTACGTGTGAGACATGTGAATGTTCCATGACGGAGAGACAGTTTGGGTGTGGTAATAATTCACTGATCACTCGTATATATTCAACACCGCCAATTTCTATAATACCAAAGAGAAAAATAATGATCAATAATGCAAACATGCTGTCAATTGGCCCATGTTTTTCTTCTTTTATGTCAAGGTAATGGGTACAAAAATAATGAGATATGCACCCAGTAGCAAGGTTATAAAGAGCTATCTGGAAAGGATGAAGGGACTGCAGAAACAAGGGAGCACAGACTAAAGATTCCTGTTCTTGCACTATTCCAATGTGAAATTGAGCTTTAGGTACCAAAATGTTGCAAGCTTAAGGGAGAGCGAAAGACATGTAACATTTACATGGTATCCCTTGAAAGAGCCTGAATTCAGGTAGCTGACTAGAAAACAATGAATTTGGATGGATGATAGACGTTTCAACCACCTCTTGAACAGGTGGAAGTTTGGCAGTTGAGCGAAGATTGGTAATCAAAACCCAAAGGGCATATTTTCAAGTGCTTCAGTTTCACCCTTATAGTGAGAATGCCAGGCAATAGATGCATATTCCTACTAGGGTGAAACCATGGTGAAACTGAAGCGCTTGAAAATATCCTTTGAGATTCTGATTACCAATAGCTTAAACTGCTAAATGCTTGGGGTCCTGAAATGTAGCTCTACTCAAGTACCCGGGTCTTTTCAGCTTTGTTTCATCACTTTCTTTATAGATACCTGATGGATGGGACCTTACTGCTTGACACCTGAGTGGACTTTGGGTTTGGTAAACGAGTGTCCAATGTCAGATGTAGTCTTTCTAATCTCCGGATCTGGAGTGCACTCGCTCACAACCTTCAACACAATAGTATCCACTTGATATTAAAGTGCAAAGCTGTGCCCAAGATTTTGATCAATGAATGGTGTGCCTGGCAGGGGTCAGAGGAAACCCACTCACTTTTCAGTGAAAACGCAATGATGCATATGTGTGCAACTGCATAATTCACCCCCCCCCCCCCCCCCCCCCCCCCCCCCCCCCCACACACACACACACACACACACACACTTCTTGCATGCTTCCTCAAACACTGTTACGTATAAAGCATCACATTACCAGCAATAGCACTGGATTGCATAATGGACTTACCCTCTCTGATGGTGAACCTTGTCCATGATTATGCAATGTATACTTAAGGTAATGGATCACCCACGACTCAATTTTGAACGAGTGTCTCTTTCG
Source organism: Axinella damicornis (assembly GCA_963931865.1). Lineage (NCBI taxonomy): Eukaryota > Metazoa > Porifera > Demospongiae > Axinellida > Axinellidae > Axinella > Axinella damicornis. The sequence goes on from OZ007518.1 coordinate 2,829,665, forward strand.
TTATAATGTCGGATTTAGTCTCTCTAATTAAGTAAACCTTGCTAAAATAATATTAGCTATCTGCATGCAATGTAAACTTACAGTAATGGATCACCCACGATAAACTCAGAGTGCGTAGCTTTTGGTTGCAACTGCCTCTTGCTAATTCTGTGACTGGGAAAGAATTCAGTGGCAGCTGATAGCTACTTGATTGTTGAGCGTGAAGCGAGGCAAGTGATCTTTGCAATGGATGTGGTGGAAATCTGGGCTAATATAGCTATGTGACACTGTGACACTGTATCTATATAATGTATGTTTGTATGCTATGGAGAACAACTTGGAAGGCAAGCTATTAATTAAGCTAAGTATGAACACCCATTGACATTGTTTTACAGTTATTCCACTAGTTGGTATCGAGTGTGGGAAGCAAAGCCAATTATTTTGCAGTATTGCATGGGTGTAAATCTGGGCTGTTATGAATGTATAATATTATTTGTACGTACATAAAATATCTGTAACCTTTAGGAATTATATTATCGTGGCTCCACGAATGATGTGGGTTTGACTTTGCACAATTTGTTTGTTCAAATTCAGAATTGTTTGGTGATAATTGTATGTTGCATGCCCTTCATGAATTGCAATCCATTCCTTTCTATAGCAAACAGTGATCTGCACGTTCACTGGAATATGGCTGGGTCACCAATGATAGAGTGCCTTGTCATGGCGTCCGCTGTACTGCCCTTCCTGCTCCTCTCCACCATCTGCGCTGGCCACACCACTCACTACATCAAGCTGACTCCCAGTGCACCATGTCCTGTGGATCCCTGTTTCACCCTCTCTGACTACGCACAACAATGTCTGCACAACCTCACCTCCAACACCACACTGCTACTCCTGCCTGGGGACCATGTCCTCAGTGTGAACTTTACAGTGGAAGATGTCAGTGATTTTGAGATTCTGTCCTCTGCAGATAGTGATGCAACAAGGATTGTGTGTCAAGGACTGGTTGGCTTTTCATTCAGAAACATTTCACATGTGGCAATGCATGGGTTGACAATCAACTCTTGTAGCAAGGGTACAGTTATGTTTAGGTTTCCAACTGAATATGGAGTGTTACTTCATTCAGTATCGCACACCAGCATTTCCAACTGCTCATTTCAGGACAGTGCTGGTACTGCACTGGGGGTGTTCAATAGTGGCCTGGTCCTGAAGGGAAGCAACTATTTCACAGGTAACTGCAGGAGATGTGGGGTGTTCACTAAGTCATGTTTTTGCCGTGGAGGGGGGATTTATGCAAACATGAGCACCCTGAAGTTCACTGGAAACAGCACTTTCAGAGATAACTCGGCAACATTTGGTGGAGCAATTTATGCAAAATACAACAATTTCATCACTTTCAATGGTAACAGTATTTTTGGGAACAACTCAGCTGAATATGATGGTGGAGGAATTTTTGCATGGAGCAGCACTCTTATCTTCAATGGATGCAATGGTTTTGGAAACAACTCAGCCGCACACTATGGTGGAGGAATTCATGTATTGTATACTCGCATGACTTTCAATGGCAACAGTATTTTCAGGAGCAACTCCGATGGGCATGGAGGAGGAATTAATGCATTGTGGGCTCTCATAACTTTCAATGGTAGCAGTGTTTTCAGGAACAACTCAGCTCTGAATGGTGGAGGAGTTTTTGCCTACAACAGTACTCTAAACATTACAGGAAACAGTACTTTTGAAAACAACTCAGCTGCACAGTATGGTGGAGGAATTGATGCACTATTCAGCACTGTCATGAATTTCAATGGTAACAGTATTTTCAGGAACAACCATGCAGCTGTAGCTGGTGGAGGGATTTTAACATTTCAGAATAACACTCTGAGCTTCACTGGTAATATTAACTTCACGCACAACTCAGCCGTGGCTGGAGGGAGTATGAATGTGATGTACAGTGCTGTGAAACTCACTGGTAATATTAGTTTCACACACAACTCAGCTAGCAGTCAGGGTGGAGGGATATATCTTCTCTACAGCACCCTGAACCTCATTGGAAATAGTACTTTCAGAAAAAACTCCGGATGGATTGGTGGAGGAATCTATGCTAAAGAAAGTACTCTGAGTATTACTGGAAGCAGTTCAGACAACAGGAAACACGGTGGAGGCAGCATACTTTGCACCTCAATTTTCAGGAAAAATTTGGCAATGATTCATGGAGGGGCAGTGTATGCAGAAGACAGTGCTTTAAGCTTTCAAGGAAATAGTGTCATTAGTGGAAACTCTGCACGTTACTATGCTGGAGGAATATATTCTAAAAACAGCAACCTCACATTTAGAGGGAGCACCAGTTTCTGCTCAAACTCAGTGCAGGTATTAGGCGGGGGGATCTATGCATTGGGAACATCACTCTACTTCATTGGAAACAGCAGCTTCACAGCAAACACTGCTGCAAGGGGCGGGGGAGAGTATCTGGTAAACTCATTCAATTTCCTCTCTCAGAATGCATCTTTCACTATGGATAGTAACAACGCAACTGAGTATGGAGGAGCAGTGTACGTTGAGGATTCTAATCCCATTTCTTACTGCTTCTCTGAAAGCATAAATCTGGAGAGGTGCTTGTTTCAAGCCGATGCATATTTTCAGGCCTCACTTGATGTTATTAAACAATTGGTTCCGATTTTATTGGATCCAGCAGCTCTCCATGAATTTCTAGAATCGAATGAATCCGCTTCAAAAGCAATTAGGGGATTTCTCAACATCAGCATACACTTTCGCAACAACCACGCACAGAAAGCTGGCAGTGCAGTGTATGGTGGTTCAATAGACAGCTGTGCCATTGACTTGGGGTATACTATATATATACCTTATAATCCTTCGGTGCAAGGTTTTTGGGAGTTTGACTGGCATGTACCAAATATGGAACTGGAGCCAAACAGTATTTCTTCTGATCCATTTCAAGTCTGCCTGTGTAGAAATGGAGTTCTAAACTGCAGTACTTCAAAATCAGATAGACAAATGCAAGTGTACCCTGGTCAACTGCTCAAACTTTCTGTGGTTGCAACTGGACAGAGAGATGGAATTGTTCCTGCAGTAGTTCGAGCATTCTTTAATGATACACATCAAAATGTTTCATTCGCTCCATTCCAAGATACCCAAAATGTGCTAAATAACTGCACTGAACTTTACTATCAAGTCTATTCATCAGCAACCAACAACAGTGGTACATTAGTACTGTATGCAGATGGACCGTGTTCAACTAACGGAAAGCTTCTAAACATTTTCTTGGAGTTTCTGGACTGTCCTCATGGGTTTAGCTTGAATCCATCTGAAGGGGCCTGTGAGTGTGAACCAAGGCTTCAGAAGTACACCACCAGATGTAACATAACAGAAAGAACACTAGAGCGCAGTGGAGACTTCTGGGTAGGATACGATGACCACACTGAAGGATTAATTCTCCACCCCCACTGCCCATTTGATTACTGCATATCAGGTCACATCAATGTCTCTCTCAATGATACTGACAAACAATGCGATAATAATAGGTCAGGTCTCTTATGTGGAGACTGCAAATCCAGTTTTAGCACTGCAATTGGTAGCTCAAAATGCTTGCAATGTTCCAACATTTACATTTTGCTGTTGATTCCGTTTTCCCTGGCTGGGATTGTTTTAGTCCTCCTGCTGCTGAGTTTCAAGCTCACAGTTGCAGCTGGAACCATTAACGGCCTCATCTTCTATGCAAACATTGTTGCAGCCAATCATTCAATTTTCTTCCCACACAATGAAACCAACATTCTGACCATATTCATAGACTGGCTTTACCTTGATTTGGGCATCGAGACTTGTTTCTTCGATGGAATGGATGCATACATTAAAACGTGGCTACAACTTGTCTTTCCTCTCTATGTATGGAGCTTAGTGGGCCTGATAATAATCACTAGCGAATACTCCTCAAGCATCACAAGAGTCTTTGGCTCCAATCCAGTTGCAGTTCTGGCAACCCTTTTCCTCCTTTCCTATGCAAAGCTCCTTCGTACCATCATCGCTGCATTGTATTTCACCTTCATAGACTATCCTGATCAAGTGCGGGTTGCTGTGTGGAAGTATGACGGGAACATCCTCCATATTCATGGCAAACATATTCCCCTATTTCTTGTAGCTTTGCTAACATTTCTGGTCCTCTTTCTCCCTTACACCATCCTCCTCACTGTGGGACAGTGGCTTCAAGCAAAGTCTAATCGAAGGTTCTTCTATTGGATCAACAATCCCAAAATAAAGCCATTCCTCGATGCCTACCAAGCACCGTACAAAGATCAACATCGTTACTGGACTGGACTGATGCTTTGCCTCCGCTGTGTTCTCTTTCTTGCGTTTGTTTTGCTTTCTCTTGTGTCTGCTGATCCCAGTCATAACCTTCTGGCAATTCAAGCTGTAGTTATTGGGCTTGTTACATTGACACGTTTCACTGGATTGATACACAAGAAGTTGTACCTTGATGTCCTTGAAGCCTCTTTCATTCTCAATCTAGGCATTCTTGCTGCAGCCACTTACTCTGTAAGGATTGCTGAAACACCGGAAAGCCAGGCAGCTGTTACCTACGTCTCAGTTGGTATAGCATTTGCTACCTTTGTTGGGGTCCTGGCCTACCACACATATCAGCAAGTGTGGCCCAAACTGCAGCAAAGAATTCACCAGCTACACCATGGCCATGAGCATCAGTACGAGAGTGTGGATGAAGCAGATGTTGACAACCGAGAGCAAATCCCAACTGCTCCCACCATGACCATTATTGAACGTCCAAGTCCAGAGCCACTTGAGCTCCCTGCTCTCATAACCTTCACTGAGCTTCGAGAGCCACTCAACCTGATTGATACTGGCGATCACTGAGACAAGACACGTTTTTGTAGTATTTATGAAATATTGCAGTGTGTATGTAGTATGTAGTTCTGGTATGTTAGCATGATCAGGACTAGTAGCAGATTTTTGTTACCTTTTACTTCATTTTGTTACTGTAGACGTTCTTTGCATTTTTGTCATGCATCTTGGTTTGATAACTTCAGCTAGCAATCTGGCAGGAAACGTTTCACGTACATATGAGAGCACATGAAAGTTGCATGTGGGAGAGGAAGGGAGACGTGGAGTGGTATTATCTAATACTCTGGTTGCCTGTTATAATATTATTTAAGACCACCATTTTCAGAAATGCCAATTTGAAAGAGAAAATCATCCTCAGTTTTGCAAACCATTTATTTTTCCCTCATTGATTGTTCATGCCAATGCAATGGGAATATAGCTAGCTACCAACATAACAGAGCTAATGAAATGTGTACCCGGTATTAGGTGGAGTCCTAAAATGCACGTCTATACAGAAACCTATTATATTATAGTGCTACGTTGGCGAAGTTCACTCAGAGATACTGAATCTGGCATTATAACAAAGGAGAAACTCATTGGAAATTGAATACGTTTATCGTGGACCCATTACCTTGAGTATACATTGTATACATAATCATGGACAAGGTTCTCCGTCAGAGAGGGTAGGTCCATTAGGCAATCCAGAGCTATTGCTGGCAATCTGAAAAGTTTTGCAAACGTGCGGTCAATTGCTCCTTTTTTTCTGGCAAGGTAATGGGTACGCAATAACAGTGATCACGAAATATGCACCCAGTAGCTATGTTAAGGAGCTATCTCAATAAAATTTTATGAAGGGACTGCAGAAACAAGGGAGCACAGGCTACAGATTCCTGTTATTACCCCAATGTGAGATATAGAGCTTTAGGTACACAAAATGTTGCAAGCATAAGGGTGAGCGATTGGTTTGCCTTGAATAGGCTTGAAGTCATGCAGGTAGCTAGCTAACTAGAAAATAATGAATTTGGATGGGTGATAGGAAGTTTGAGAATTCATGCAGGTAGCTAGCTAGCTAGCTAGCTAGCTAGAAAATAATGAATTTGGATGGGTGATAGAAGTTTGAAGGGTGAAACTGAAGCATTCGAAAATACACCCTTTGAGTCTGTCTGAGATTCTGATTACCATCAAATGCTTGGGGTCCTGAAATGTAGCTCTACTCAAGTACCCGGGTCCTTTCAGTTTTGTTTCATCACTCTCTTTATACCAGGTGGATGTGACCTTCGGAGTGCACTTGCTCACAACCTTCAACACAAAGGTGTCCAGCCATTTGATAAAGTTCAAAACTGCATATGTGAGCAACTGCATAATTCACCCCTCCCCCCCCCCCCCCCCCCCCCCCCCTCCTACACACACACACACACATACATGCACACACACACACACATACATGCACACACACACTTCTTGCAGGCTTCCTTCGACATTTACGTATAAAGCATCACATTGCCAGCAATAGCACTGGATTGCCTAATGGACTTACCCTCTCTGATGGTGAACCTTGTCCATTATTATGCACCCACGATAAACATATTTCAATTTTCAATGAGCGTCTCTTTTGTTATAATGTATGATTTAGTCTCTCTGAGTAAACCTTGCCAACTACATGTAGTGTATACTTAGAGTAATGGACCACCCACGATAAACTCAGAGTGCCTAGCTCATTGGCTGCAACTGCCTCATGCTAATTCTGCGACTGGGAAAGAATTCAGTGGCAGCTGATATACACTTGATTGTTGAGTGTGAAGCGAGGCAAGCGATCTTTGCAGTGTGTGGTGGAAATCTTGGAAGGCAAGCTGTAAATGATTAAGTATGAACACCCAGTGACATTGTTATACGGTTATTCCACTAGTAGGCACCGAGTGGGAAGCAAAGCAAATACTCTCAGTCTTGTCTCAATGTATATTTGTATGTACGTAAAATATCAGATTCTGTAACCTTGAACATGAGTATGTAATGTATACTTAAGGTAATGGATCACTCACGACTAACGTATTTCAATTTTCAACGAGTGTCTCTTTCATTATAATGTCGAATTTAGTCTCTCTAAGTAAACCTTGCTAACATAACTAATACATGCAATGTAAACTTACAGTAATGGATCACCCACAATAAACTTAGCTCTTTGGCTGCAACTGCCTCACACAAATTCTGCGACTGGGAAAGAATTCAGTGGCAGCTGATATACACTTGATTGTGTTGAGCATGAAGCGAGGCAAGTGATCTTTGCGATGCATGTGGTGGAAATCTGGGCTAATGTAGCTATGTGATATTGTAGCTATGTATGTTTGTATGATACGGAGAACAACTTGGAATTAAGGCAAGCTATAAATGATTAAGTATGAACACCCAGTGACATTGTTTTGCAGTTATTCCACTAGTTGGTACTGAGTGGGAAGCAAAGAAAATAATCTTGCAGTCTTGCATGGGTGGAAGTCAGCTTATATCTGCAACCTTTAGGAATTCTATTGTTGTGGCTCCACGAGTGTGGGTTCGAGTTTACGCAAGTGCTTAATTGTTTGTTCAAATTCAGAATTGTTTGATGATTATTGTATGTTGCATGCCATTCGTGAATTGCAATCCATTCCTTTCTATGTATAGTAAACAGTGATCTGCATGTTCACTGGAATATGGCTGGGTCAACAAGGATAGAGTGCCTTGTCATGGTGTCTGCTGTGCTGTCTTTCCTGCTCCTTTCCACCATCTGCGCTGGCCACACCACTCACTACATCAAGCCGACTCCCAGTACACCATGTCCTGTGGATCCCTGTTTCACCCTCTCTGACTACGTACAACAACGTCGGCGCAACCTCACCTCCAACACCACACTGCTACTCTTGCCTGGGGACCATGTCCTCAGTGTGAACTTTACGGTGGAGGATGTCAGTGGTTTTGAGATTCTGTCCCTTGCAGATGGTCATCAAACGAGGATTGTGTGCCAAGGATTGGTTGGGTTTTCGTTCAGAAACATTTCACATGTGACAATGCATGGGTTGAGAATCAACTCTTGTAGCAAGGGTACAGCTATGTTCAGTTTTCCAACTGCATATGGATTGACAGTTCATTCGGTATTGGACACCAGCATTTCCAACTGCTCATTCCAGGACAGTGCTGGTACTGCACTGGGGGTGTTCAATAGTGGCCTGGACCTGAGGGGAAGCAACCATTTCACAAGCAACAGGAGATGTAGGGAGTGCACTGAGTCTTTTTCTTCCAAGGGGGGAGGGATTTATGCAAACATGAGCACCCTGAAGTTCACTGGAAACACCAAATATGGAACTGAATCCAAACAGTATTTCTTCTGATCCATTTCAAGTCTGCCTGTGTAGGAACGGAATTCTAAACTGCAGTACCTCAGAATCAGATAGACAAAAGCAAGCGTACCCTGGTCAGCTGCTCAAACTTTCTGTGGTTGCAACTGGACAGAGAGATGGAATTGTTCCTGCAGTAGTTCGAGCATTCTTCAAAGATACACCTCAAAATGTTTCATTCGCTCCATTCCAAGATACCCAAAATGTGCTAAATAACTGCACTGAACTTTACTATCAAGTGTATTCTTCAGCTGCCAACAACAGTGGTACATTAGTATTGTATGCAGATGGACCCTGTTCAACTAATGGAAAGCTTCTAAACATTTCCTTGGAGTTTCTGGACTGTCCTCATGGGTTTAGCTTGAATCCAACTGAAGGGACCTGTGAGTGTGAACCAAGGCTTCAGAAGTTCACCACCAGATGTAACATAACAGACAGAACACTAGAGCGCAGTGGAGACTTCTGGGTAGGATACGACAACCACACTAGAGGATTAATTCTCCACCCCCACTGCCCATTTGATTACTGCATATCAGGTCACATCAATGTCTCTCTCAATGACACTGACAAACAATGTGATAATAATCGGTCAGGCCTCTTATGTGGAGACTGCAAATCTGGGTTTAGCCTTGCACTCGGTAGCTCAAAATGCTTGCAATGTTCCAACATTTACATTTTTCTGTTGATTCCGTTTTCCCTGGCTGGGATTGCTTTAGTCTTCCTGCTGCTGATTTTCAAGCTCACAGTTGCAGCTGGAACCATTAACGGCCTGATCTTCTATGCGAACGTTGTTGCAGCCAATCGTTCAGTTTTCTTCCCACACAATGAAACCAACATTCTGACAGTGTTCATAGCATGGCTTAATCTTGATTTGGGCATTGAGACTTGTTTCTTCGATGGAATGGATGCATACGTTAAAACGTGGCTACAACTTGTCTTTCCTCTCTATGTATGGAGCTTAGTGGGCCTGATAATAATCGCTAGTGAGTACTCCTCAAGGATTACAAGAGTCTTTGGCTCCAATCCAGTTGCAGTTCTGGCAACCCTTTTCCTTCTTTCCTATGCAAAGCTCCTTCGTACCATCATCGCTGCATTGTATTTCACCTTCTTGGAGTATCCTGATGAAGTACAGGATGCAGTGTGGCAGTATGATGGGAACATCCCATACATTCATGGCAAACACATCGCTCTTTTTCTTGTAGCTTTGCTAACATTACTGGTCCTCTTTCTCCCCTACACCATCCTCCTCACTGTTGGACAATGTCTTCAAGCAAAGTGCAATCGAAGGTTCTTCTATTGGATCAATAATCCCAGAATAAAGCCATTCCTGGATGCCTACCAAGCACCGTACCGAGATCAACATCGTTACTGGACTGGACTGATGCTTTGTCTCCGCTGTGTTCTTTTCCTGGTGTTTGTTTTGCTTTCTCTTGTGTCTGCTGATCCCAGTCATAACCTTCTAGCAATTCAAGCTGTAGTCATTGGGCTTCTCAGTTTAATCCACTTCACTGGATTGATATACAAGACGTTGTATCTTGATGTCCTTGACAACTCTTTCATTATCAATCTAGGCATTCTTGCTGCAGCCACTTACTCCGTGAGGAATGCTGAAACACCAGAAAGCCAGCCTGCTGTTACCTACGTCTCAGTTGGTATAGCATTTGCTACCTTTGTTGGGGTCCTAGTCTACCACACATATCAGCAAGTGTGGCCCAAACTGCAGCGGAGAATTCGCCAGCTACGCCGTCGCCATGAGCATCAGTACGAGAGCGTGGATCAAGCAGAATTTGACAACCAAGAACAAATCCCAACTGCTCCCACCATGACCATTATTGAACATCCAAATTCAGAGCCGCTTGAGCTCCCTGTTCCCGCATCCTTCACTGAGCTTCGAGAGCCACTCAACCTGATTGATACTGGTGATCACTGAGACAAGACACGTTTTTGTAGTATCTGTGAATCATTGCAGTGTGTGTCTGTAGCATCTAGTTCTCCCTGGTATGTTAGCATGATCAGGACTAGTAGCAGATTTTTGCTACCTTTTACATCATTTTGTTACTGTAGACGTTCTTTGCATTTTTGTTGGTTTGATAACTTCAGCTAGCAATCTGACATGGAACGTTTTCGTGTACATGTGAGAGACGTTGCATGCGGGAGAGGAAGGAGACATGTGGTGTGGTATTATCTAATACTCTGATTGCCTTTTATAATTAAGACTGCCATTTTCAGAAATATAATATACCAATTTGAAAGAGAAAATCATCCTCAGTTTTGCAAACCAGTTATTTTTCCTTCATTGATTGTAGTTGTTGACATAGGTAACAGCAGCCTGGCTTTCGGTGTTTCAGCAAATTGTTCACACCAATGCAACGGGTAGCTAGCTACCAATACAACAGAGCTAATTAAATGTGTACCCGGTATTAGGTGGAGTCCTAAAATGTACGTCTATCACAAAACCAGGTCTTGTGAGCTTCGTTTCTTTGCCATATTCTTTGTGAAGGATGTGACCTTGTTCATCTTCATTGCTTGACACTACTTGCTAGCTAAGTATAGATTGGTTAACCATCTTTGTCCAAGAATGTTCCATTAATAACTGATAGGAATACGCCTGGCAAGGGCAGAGGCAACCCACATTTCAGTCAAAACCCAACGATGCATATGTGTGCAGCTGCGTAATTCAGCCCCCCATTTCTTGCATGCTTCCTCCCACTCTGAGGCATCACATAGCCAGCAATAGCACTGGATTGCCTAATGGACTTACCCTCTCTGATGACGAACCTTGTCCATGATGCATACTCAAGGTAATGGGCCCACGATAAATGTATTCAATTTTCAATGAGTTTCTCTTTTGTTATGATGTCAGATTCACTGAACCTTGCCAACATTGCAATATATACATATAATTATGTGTATATGTAATTTTAGTGCTGTGATATTGCTCCTGGAATCAACATTGATTATTGGGGATCGAATAATTGCCAATTATTGTGGGTTGAATAATTGCCGATTATCCAATTATTGGGTAGAGAAATATGTTGTATGTATTGTTACTTGTTATATACGTATGGTTTGCTACATTTTTGAAGTGCTAAACTGTTGCATAATACCATTTTACGTTCGCTTTATTGGGCTCACTAACATATCCATAAACAGATTTCAATAATAGTTATTGATATCTGGATTTTACCTCCAATATGTTGGCTAAGATCTCTACATCAATCAATTATTGGTTATTGGTCACAGCTCTATATATATACTGTAAAAGAGAATATAGTTGTTTTAACCAGGCTCTGGTCACCATAGTTGCATCTCAGTGCCTCCTCCAGACACCCACTGCGGTGGTCAAAGAATGTACCCACAACCACAAAATAAATGTCGTGCTATATAGCTTCAATTCTAACATTTCTTAATAAGTACGTCACTTAGATTAATTTTTTTGTTTACCCATCTGTATGTCTGTTGGAGGACCTATAGTGGTCAAGCAGTGTAAATGATCCGCATTGTTTGGAAGCACAGGTGCATAAAGTTACTATGCTTCTCCTAGTTAGCTACCTGGAACTAAGAAACCTGAACTAGGTTACAGTATCTCAACACACCTACTAGGTTTCCTATCCAATAGCTAGCTAGATCAAAGTAGGCTGTAGTTGTGTGTTCATTCCTTGATCACCACAGTGGAGGAGACACTGAGATGCAACTGTAGCTACCAACAATTCTCTTAATTTACAGTGATAAATAGAGTGCCTTGTCATGGCGTCTCTTTTGCTGCTCTTCCTGCTCCTCTCCACCATCTGCACTGGTCACACCACTCACCACATCAAGCCAACTCCCAGTACACCATGTCCTGTGGATCCCTGTTTCACCCTCTCTGAGTACGCACAACAACAATGTCTGCCATGCTCTCATAACCTTCACTGAGCTTCGAGAGCCACTCAACCTGATTGATACTGGCGATCACTGAGACAAGGCACGTTTTTGTAGTATTTATGAATTATTGCAGTGCATGAGTCTGTAGTAGATAGCTATGTAGTTCTGGTATGTTAGCATGATGAGCACTAGTAGCTGTTACCTTTTACTTCATTTTGTTACTGTAGACGTTCTTTGCATTTTTGTAATGCTTCTTGGTTTGATTAGCCTCGTTCCCTGGCTCCTCCCCAGCTTTTTGTTGCATACTGTATGCGACAAAAAAGTGGGGAGGAGCCTGGGAACGAGGTTAGGTTTAATAACTTCAGCTAGCAATCTGGCATGACACATTTTCGTGTACATGTGAGAGACGTGAATGTTGCATGTGGGAGAGGAAGGAGACGTGACGTGGTAGTATCTAATACTCTGATTGCCTTTATATTTAAGACCGCCATTTTCAGAAATGCCAATTTGAAAGAGAAAATCATCCTCAGTTTTGCAAACCAGTTATTTTTCCCTCATTGATTGTTCATGCCAATGCAACGGTTAGCTACCAATATAACGAAATGCATGTGTACCCGGTATTAGGTGGAGTCCTAAAATGTACGTCTATCAAGAAACCAGGTCTTGCGAGATTTGTTTCATCACTCTCTTTGCCATAGCTATTCTTCGTGATGGATGTGACCTTATTCATTTTCATTGCTTTACACTGTTAGCTATATGGGTGGTGGGTTGTTACAGATTGCCAAGTAGAACGGTGAACCATCTTTGCCCAAGAATTTTCCTGATAGGTATAATTATGCATGGCAGGGAGCAGAGGCAACCCACATTCATATGTGTGCAGCTGCGTAATTCAGCCCCCCCCCCCCCCCCCCCCCCCCCCCCCCCCCCACCCACTTCTTGCATATAATTATATATATGTAATTATATATTATAATATATTGCTATGTTCACTTAGAGAGACAGAATCTGGCATTATGAGAAACTCATTGAAGATTGAATACGTTTATTGTGGACCCTTTAAACTTGAGTATACATTGCATAAAGGTTCTCCATCAGAGAGGGTAAGTCCATTAGGCAATCCAGAGCTATTGCTGGCAATCTGATGCCTTATATGTAACTACAGTGTGGGAGGAAGCATTTATATAATTATGTATATATATATACTGCAAAAAAAGAATAGTTAACCAGGCTCTGGTCAACATAGTTGCACCTCAGTGCCTCCTCCACTGTGGTGATCAAAGAATGTACCCACAACCACAAATGTTGTGTAGCTTCACTTCTAACATTATTTTCTTAATTAGCATGTCACTTAGCTTAATTTTGTTTACCCATCTGTATGTCTGTTGGAGGACATATAGTGGTCAAGCAGTGTAAATGATTCGCTTGAATGCACATTGTTTGGAAGCGCAGGTGCATGCACTACTATACCTCTCCTTGTTACCTGGCACCAAGTAACCAGACCTATAGGTTACAGAATCTCAATACGCCTACTAGGTTTCCTATCCAATAGCTAGCTAGATCAAAGTTGGCTGCACTTGTGTGCTCATTCCTTGATCACCACAGTGGAGGAGACACTGCTATATATAGCTACCAACAATTCTCTCTTTACAGTGATATATAGAGTGCTTTCTCATGGCATCTGTTTTGTTGCTCTTCCTGCTCCTCTCCACCATCTGTGCTGGCCACACCACTCACTACATCAAGCCAACTCCCAGTACACCATGTCCTGTGGATCCCTGTTTCACCCTCTCTGACTACGCACAACAACGTCTGCACAACCTCACCTCCAACACCACACTGCTACTCCTGCCTGGGGACCATGTCCTCAGTGTGAACTTTACGGTGGAGGATGTCAGTGGTTTTGAGATTCTGTCCCTTGCAGATGGTCATCAAACAAAGATTGTGTGCCAAGGATTGGTTGGGTTTTCATTCAGTAACATTTCACATGTGACAATGCATGGGTTGAGAATCAACTCTTGTAGCAAGGGTACAGCTATGTTCAGTTTTCCAACGGCATATGGATTGACAGTTCATTCGGTATTGGACACCAGCATTTCCAACTGCTCATTCAAGGACAGTGCTGGTACTGCACTGGGGGCATTCAATAGTAACCTGGACCTGAGGGGAAGCAACCATTTCGCAAACAACTGCAGGAGATGTGGGGAGTACAATAAGTCTTGTTTTTGCCATGGAGGAGGGATTCACGCAAACATGAGCACCTTGAAGCTCACTGGAAACAGTACTTTCAGAGGTAACTCAGCTGCATATGGTGGAGCAATTTATGCAATATCCAACACTTCCATCATTTTCAAAGGTAACAGTATTTTCTTGAATAACTCAGCTGAACATGATGGTGGAGGAATTTATGCAATATCCAACACTATCATCACTTTCAACAATAACAGTATTTTCTGGAACAACTCAGCAGAATACAATGGTGGAGGAATTATTTCCCTGAGCAGCACTCTAAGATTCAGTGGTAACAGCACTTTTGGAAACAACTCAGCTGCAAATCATGGTGGTGGAATTTACGCAATATACAACGCTCTCATGATTTTCAATGGTAACAGTATTTTCAGGAGCAACTCAGCTGGGGATGGTGGAGGAATTCATGTCCACGCCAGTAGTGTAATCTTCAGTGGAAGCAGCACTTTTGCAAAAAACTCAGCTGCACGCCTTGGTGGAGGCATTAACGTAGTGCGCGGTGCTCTGATAAATTTCAGTGGTAGCAGTATTTTCAGGAACAACTCAGCTGAATATGGTGGAGGAATTCTTGCCCACAGCAGTACTCTAAACATGAAGGGAAGCAATACTTTTGGAAACAACTCAGCTACACGTTCTGGTGGAGGAATTCATGTATCATACAGCACAGTCATGAATTTCAATGGCACTAGTATTTTCAGGAACAATTATGCTGGTGTAACTGGTGGTGGGGTTTATACATTTTATAGCAGTGTGAGCTTCATTGGTAATATTAATTTCACCTACAACTCAGCCGAGGGTGGGGGAGGTATGACTGCAACGTACAGTGCTACAATATTCACTGGTAGTTGTATTTTCACAAACAACTCAGCTAGCAGTCATGGTGGAGGGATATATCTTCTATATAGCACCCTGAAGCTCATTGGAAAAAATGCGTTCAGAAAAAACTGTGGATGGATTGGTGGAGGAATCTACGCAAGAGAAAGTACTTTTAGTATCACTGGAAACAGTTCAGACAGCATCAGGAAAATGTACACATCAATTATTACAGAAAATTTGGCAATGATTCACGGAGGAGCAGTGTATGCAGAAGACAGTGCTTTAAGTTTTCATGGTCTTAACATCATTAGCGGCAACTCTGCACAGTACTTTGCTGGAGGAATATATTCTAAGAACAGCAACCTGACTTTCAGTGGGAACACTGTTTTCTGCTCAAACTCAGTGAAGTTCCTTGGTGGGGGGATCTATGCGTTGGGAACATCACTCTACTTCATTGGAAACAGCAGCTTCACATCAAACACTGCTGCAAGGGGCGGGGGAGAATATCTGGTAAACTCATTCAATTTCCTCTCTCAGAATGCATCCATCACTATGGACAGTAACAATGCAACTGAGTATGGAGGAGCAGTGTATGTGGAGGATTCTGATCCCATTTCTTACTGCTTCCCTGAAAGTGTAAGTCTGGAGAGGTGCCTATTCCAAGTGGATGCATATTTTCAGACCTCACTTGACACTATGAAACAATTTATTCCAATTCTATACAATCCAACAGCTATTCTTGAAGCTTTGGAAACAAATGATTCCACTGCACAAGCAGTTAGGGAATTTCTGAACATCAGCATACACTTCCACAACAACCACGCACAGAAAGCTGGCAGTGCAGTGTATGGTGGTTCAATAGACAACTGTACCATTGACTTCGGGTATGCTATACTTTTAGCTTACAGCACTTCAGTGAAGGGTTTTGTGAGATTTAACTGGCACGTACCAAATTTAGAACTGAATCCAAACAGTATTTCTTCTGATCCATTTCAAGTCTGCCTGTGTAGAAACGGAATTCTAAACTGCAGTACCTCAGAATCAGATAGACAAAAGCAAGTGTACCCCGGTCAGTTGCTCAAACTTTCTGTGGTTGCAACTGGACAGAGAGATGGAATTGTTCCTGCAGTAGTTCGAGCATTCTTCAATGATACACATCAAAATGTTTCATTCGCTCCATTCCAAGATACCCAAAATGTGCTAAATAGCTGCACTGAACTTTACTATCAAGTGTATTCATCTGCTGCCAACACCAGTGGTACATTAGTACTGTATGCAGATGGACCCTGTTCAACTAATGGAAAGCTTCTAAACATCTCCTTATACTTTCTGGACTGCCCTCATGGGTTTAGCTTGAATCCATCTGAAGGGACCTGCGAGTGTGAACCAAGGCTTCAGAAGTACACCACCAGATGTAACATAACAGACAGAACACTAGAGCGCAGTGGAGACTTCTGGGTAGGATACGACAACTACACTAGAGGATTAATTCTGCACTCCCACTGCCCATTTGATTACTGCATATCAGGCCACCTCAATGTCTCTCTCAATGATACTAACGAACAGTGCAATAACAATAGGTCAGGTCTCTTATGCGGAGACTGCAAATCCGGGTTTAGCCTTGCACTCGGTAGCTCAAAATGTTTGCAATGTTCCAACATTTACATTTTGCTGTTGATTCCGTTTTCCCTGGCTGGGATTGCTTTAGTCTTCCTGCTGCTGATTTTCAAGCTCACAGTTTCAGCTGGAACCATTAACGGCCTGATCTTCTATGCGAACATTGTTGGAGCCAATCGTTCAGTTTTCTTTCCACACAATGAAACCAACATTCTGACAGTTTTCATAGCGTGGTTTAATCTTGATTTGGGTATTGAGACGTGTTTCATTGATAGAATGGATGCATACGTTAAAACATGGCTACAATTCGTCTTTCCTCTGTATGTATGGAGCTTAGTGGGCCTGATAATAATCGCTAGTGAGTATTCCTCAAGGATCACGAGAGTGTTTGGCTCCAATCCAGTTGCAGTTTTGGCAACCCTTTTCCTACTTTCCTATGCAAAGCTCCTTCGTACCATCATCGCTGCATTGTATTTCACCTTCTTGGACTATCCTGATGAAGTGCGGGTTGCTGTGTGGAAGTATGACGGAAACATTACGTACAGTCATGGCAAACACATTGCTCTTTTTCTTGTAGCTTTGCTAACATTTCTGGTCCTCTTTCTCCCCTACACCGTCCTCCTCACTGTGGGACAGTGGCTTCAAGCAAAGTCCAATCGAAGGTTCTTCTATTGGATCAACAATCCCAGAATAAAGCCATTCCTCGATGCCTACCAAGCACCATACAAAGATCAACATCGTTACTGGACTGGACTGATGCTTTGCCTTCGCTGTGTTCTTTTCTTTGTGTTTGTTTTGCTTTCTCTTGTGTCCGCTGATCCCAGTCATAATCTTCTGGCAATTCAAGCTATAGTTATTGGGCTTGTTACGTTGACACGTTTCACTGGATTGATATACAAGAAGTTGTACATTGATGTCCTTGAAGCCTCTTTCATTCTCAATCTAGGAATTCTTGCTGCAGCCACTTACTCTGTGAGGATTGCTGAAACACCGGAAAGCCAGGCAGCTGTTACCTCCGTCTCAGTTGGTATAGCATTTGCTACCTTTGTTGGGGTCCTAGCCTACCACACATATCAGCAAGTGTGGCCCAAACTGCAGCAAAGAATTCACCAGCTACACCATCGCCATGAGCGTCAGTACGAGAGTGTGGATGAAGCAGATGTTGACAACCGAGAGCTAATCCCAACTGCTCCCACCATGACCATTGTTGAACGTCCAAGTCCAGAGCCACTTGAGCTCCCTGCTCTCACAAACTTCACCGAGCTTCGAGAGCCACTCAACCTGATTGATATCAGTGATCTCTGAGACATGACACATTATTTAGCTAGCCATAGTCTGTAGTATGTAGTTCTGGTATGTTAGCATGATGACAACTAGGAGAAGTATTTTGTTATACCTTTAGCTTCCAATTGGTTGCATTCTTTACTGTAGACGTTCTTAGTTTTTTTTTTATGCATCTTGGTTTGATAACTTCAGCGATGTGGCATGAAATATATGTTGTGCACATTTGAGAGACATGAATGTTGCATGTTCATGGGAGAGGAAGGGAGACGTGTGGTGTGGTAATAGCTAATACCTGATTTGATCTTATATAACCTGGGAGGAGAGGGATCGAGGAGACCACAACCAATTAGCACAAATCAATACCAATACAGGACCTCGCAATTGCCTTATCGGCGGACGATGACTGCCTGTTATATTCAACACCGCCATTTTGAGAAAAATCACCCTCAGTTTTGCAAACCGGTTGTTTTCTTTAGTTGATTGTTCATGCCAATGCAACGGGCTACCAATATAACAGAGCCAATGAAGTATGCACACATTTGGTGGAGTCCTAATATGCACATCTGCTCAGGTAGCTAGCTACACTGCAAAAAGAGAAGGTTGTTTTAACCAGGCTCTGATCACCATAGTTGCATCTCAGTGCCTCCTCCACGTACTGTGGTGATCATGGAATGCACAAATGTTTTTTCTTAATCATAGGTATGTGATTTAATTGTTTACCCATCTGTATGTCTATTGGAGGACCTATAATAGTTGTTTGGCATTGAAGCAGCAACTATGCATCAGTAGAATTGCTAGGAGTGCAGCTGCATGCACTTCTACATAGCATTCCTATAGTTACCTAGCTGGAACTAAGAAACTTGACCTAGGTTATCTCAACAGGCCTACTAGGATTTCCTATCTAATAGGATTGCACTTGTGTGCTCATTCCTTGATCACCACAGTGGAGGAGGCACTGAGATGCAACTGAAGTGACCAAAGCCTGGTTAAGGTTACGGGATCGTCGCGCGGTGGGCGTGGCCTGACAATTTCTTCAACCCCGTTTTTCTCACACAGAAAGTAAGCTAGCGAAATCAAACTTACTCGACACAAAGCAGGGAGGGTAGTCAACATGCAGACCAAACATCATTACAGCAGCTCACACTGTAGCCATCGTACGCTGGTTAAATCGATTCCAGCAAACTATTCACCAAAAATCTCCAGTGCGAAGACCGTCAGCAACTCGATTCTACTGTTGGGAGACACGACATAGGAACTCTAGGGCGGGACGTAAGCGTTTTTTGGCTAGGTTGAACTGTCCTCGAAAGAACGACTCTTGAGTGCGAATAACCGCCATCTTGACTCCCCTCTTTGGAATACAGCGTCGTATAACTTCGGAAAGGTCATCAGTATTCACAAAAACGCTTGGTCCGGCCCTTTCTATACTGTTTGTGCCTATTTCAACACGGTCTTCCAAGTCCAGGTCGGATCACACGGCTTTGTTTTGGTGACAAAAAAAACGATGAAAATAGCGCTTAATTAAGTATACGGTGCGCGTATCCGCGCGCAGGGATCCCGTAACCTTAAACAGTGGCGGATCTAGAAATGTTGAAAGGGGGGTTCGGTTGGCACATACACAGCGCACCGCCGAAGGCGGTGCGCAGACCCGCGAAGCGGCGATCAGTCCGCGCGGAGCGCGAAAATTTTTTTTACGTGTTCATTTTAGCGATCAGGAAGCGCTCTCGTAGCATCTCTGCGCATTCTGGACATGTTCCCAGACGCAAAGAAGATTGGCTAAGTAACCCCAGACGCAAAGAAGATTGACTAATTAACCAGTAAGTATCGATGTGTGGGACTGTTAGCTTCCTTCTTTTCATCGTCGACGGATTACAACCACGTACGTGGACAGTCGATACGCGATTGAACACCTTTATTTTCTAATTATACGTATATACAGAACAAAAATAATTGATGTAAAATTAAAATTGCGTAGCAGCGTAAACCTTCACCTCACTATAGCAACTATTGACTACTACTAACGTCATATGCCAGTTACCACTTAACCTAACGAATAAGTATGTGTATGTATTAAGTTTAAGGCAGCTAAGAATCTTTTAGCTGACCTACAGCAGTTATTCTCAGCTAACTTTCAGTCTTTTGTGTACCACTCTCACCACCGTCACAACATGCACTCTGCTGTAAAGCAATAATAATAATAATAATAATAAATAATAATAATAATACAGTCCGTACTTACGCTGATTGACTACGTCATTCGCGTTCTGCAATCTGATTCGAGCTTTAAAATCCGAGAGCGACCACGCCCCATGAATCAAGAAATGTCGCTCAGAACACCAGACCCTATTTCCGCGTTTCGGGAGGGTAAACCTAGCTAGACTACGTAAACCTAGCTAGCTCAAGACTATGTCTGCCTTCAGGCTTTCAGCCCGCGAACGGTCAAGGTATTACCAACCACAGCTACAATAATACAAGTAGTTTATGTTAACAAGGGTCAAAAGGGGGGTTCGCTCGCACCCCTAGATCCCCCCTGGATCCGCCACTGTTAAAGCAATCCATCTCTCTTTACAGTGTACCCATGTCTTGTGAGCTTTGTTTCATCACTCGATTTGCCATACTCTTCATGATTGATGTGACCATCTTATATTCACTACTTGACTGAGTGGTAGACTTTGGGTTTGTTAGTTGCCAACTGCAAGTAGAATGGTGAACCATCTTTAGATAACTCTGGAGCAAAATTATGACTTACAAAGCTGTGCCCAAGAATTTTCGATTAATGATAGGAATAAGCCTGCCCACATTTCAGTGAAAATGCGATGTGTGTGCAGAGCATCAGATTGCCAGTAATAGCTATCACTGGATTACCTAACGGACTTACCCTCTCTGATGGTGAACCTTGTCCATGATTATGCAATGTATACTTAAGGTAGTGGATCACCCACGATAAACGTATTTCAATTTTCAATGAGTGTCTCTTTCTGTCCAATGTATAATTTAGTCTCTCTGAGTAAACCTTGCCAACTACATGCAGTGTATACTTAGAGTAATGGACCACCCACGATAAACTCAGAGTGCCTAGCTCTTCGGTTGCAACTGCTTCATGCTAATTCTGCGACTGGGAAAGAATTCAGTGGCAGCTGATATACTTGATTGTTGAGTGTGAAGTGAGGCAAGTGATCTTAGCAGTGTGTTGTGGAAATCTTGGAAGGCAAGCTGTAGTATGAACACCCAGTGACATTGTTATACCGGTATTCCACTAGTAGGTGCCGAGTGGGAAGCAAAGCAAATACCCTTTCAGTCTTGCATGTGTGGAAATCTGGGCTGTTATGAATGCATATTTGTAAGTATGTAAAATATCAGATTCTGTAACCTTTAGGAATTATATTGCTGTGGCTTCACAAGTGAGGTGGGTTTGAGTTTGTGCAAGTGTTCTTGATTTCTTTGTTCAAAATCAGAATTGTTGTCCTACATGAATTTTAAGCCATTCCATTCTCTAATAGTGATCTGCACAGTCACTGGAATATGGCTGGGCCACCAACGCTAGAGTGCCTTGTCATGGCGTCTGCTGTACTGTCTTTCCTGCTCCTCTCCACCATCTGCGCTGGTCACACCACTCACTACATCAAGCCAACTCCCAGTACACCATGTCCTGTGGATCCATGTTTCACCCTCTCTGAGTACGCACAACAACGTCTGCACAACCTCACCTCCAACACCACACTGCTACTCCTGCCTGGGGACCATGTCCTCAGTGTGAACTTTATGGTGGAAGATGTCAGTGATTTTGAGATTAGGTCCTCTGCAGATGCAACAAGGATTGTGTGTCGAGGATTGGTTGGCTTTTCATTCAGAAACATTTCATACATGTCAATGCATGGGTTGACAATCAACTCTTGTAGCAAGGGTACAGTACAGTTTAGGTTTCCAATTGCATATGGATTGTCTTTTCATTCAGTATTGGACACCAGCATTTCCAACTGCTCATTCCAGGACAGTGCTGGTACTGCACTGGGGGTGTTCAATAGTAGCCTGGATCTGAGGGGAAGCAACCATTTCACAAGCAACTGCAGGAGTTGTGGGGAGTACACTGAGTCTTGTTTTTGCCATGGAGGAGGGATTTACACAAACATGAGCACCTTGAAGTTCACTGGGAACAGCACTTTCAGAGGTAACTCAGCTGCATATGGTGGAGCAATTTATGCAATATCCAACACTTTCATCACTTTCACTGGCAGCATTATTTTGGGTAACAACTCAGCTGAATATGATGGTGGAGGTATTATTGCCGAGAAGAGCACTCTAAATTTCAGTGGAAAGAGTACTTTTGGAAACAACTCAGCCGCACGTTATGGTGGAGGAATTTATGCACTGTACACTCACATGACTTTCGATGGCAACAGTATTTTCGGGAACAACTCCGCTGGGCATGGTGGAGGAATTTGTGTCCAGACCAGCGCTCTAGTCTTCAGTGAGAGCAGTACTTTTGCAAATAACTATGCAGCACGCTATGGTGGAGGCATTAAAATAGTGCGCGGCGCCCTGATAAATTTCAGTGGTAGCAGTATTTTCAGGAACAACTCCGCTGCTGAATATGGTGGAGGAATTGTCGGCCACAGCAGCATTGTAAACTTTAATGGAAGTAGTGCATTTGAAAACAACTCAGCTGCACGTTATGGTGGAGCAATAGATGTAACATACAGCACTGTCTTGAAATTCAATGGTAAATGTATTATAAGGAACAACTATGCAGCCGTAGCCGGTGGTGGTGTTTATACATTCCAAAGCACTCTGAGCTTCACTGGTAATATTAATTTTACTCACAATTCAGCTGTGGCTGGGGGAGGTATGAGCGCGACGTACTGTGCTATAGTATTCACTGGTAATTGTTTTTTCACAAACAACTCAGCTAACAGTGAAGGTGGAGGGATATATCTCCTCTACAGCACCCTGAACCTCATTGGAAAAAGTACTTTCATAAAGAACTCCGGATGGATTGGTGGGGGAATCTATGTAAGAGAATGTGCTCTGAGTGTCACTGGAAACAGTTCAGACAGCATCAGTAATCATAGTGGATGTTGCACATCAATTTTCTGGAAGAATTTGGCAATGATTCACGGAGGAGCACTGTATGCAGTAGACAGTACAATAAACTTTCAAGGTCCTAGTGTCATTAGTGGCAACTCAGCACAGTACTCTGCTGGAGGAATGTATTCTAAGAACAGCAACCTCACGTTCAGTGGGAACACTGTTTTTTGCTCAAACTCAGGACAGTTCCTAGGTGGGAGGATCTATGCATTGGGAACATCCCTCTACTAACACCAGCATTTCCAACTGCTCATTCCAGGACAGTGCTGGTACTGCACTTGGGGTGTTCAATAGTAGCCTGGACCTGAGGGGAAGCAACCATTTCGCAAACAACTGCAGGAGATGTGGGGAGTACAATAAGTCTTGTTTTTGCCATGGAGGAGGGATTCACGCAAAACAAGAGCACCTTGATGTTCACTGGGAACAGTACTTTCAGAGATAACTCAGCTGCATATGGTGGAGGAATTTATGCAATATCCAACACTTCCATCATTCTCAAAGGTAACAGTATTTTCTGGAACAACTCAGCTGAATATGATGGTGGAGGAATTTATGCAATATCCAACACTGTCATTGCTTTCAAGAGTATCAGTATTTTCTTGAACAACTCAGCTGAACATGATGGTGGAGGAATTTATGCAATATCCAACACTATCATCACTTTCAACAATAACAGTATTTTCTGGAACAACTCAGCAGAATACAATGGTGGAGGAATTATTTCCCTGAGCAGCACTCTAAGATTCAGTGGTAACAGCACTTTTGGAAATAACTCAGCTGCAAATCATGGTGGTGGAATTTACGCAATATACAACGCTCTCATGATTTTCAAAGGTAACAGTATTTTCAGGAGCAACTCAGCTGGGGATGGTGGAGGAATTCATGTCCACGCCAGTACTGTAATCTTCAGTGGAAGCAGCACTTCAAACAACTCAGCTGCACGCTTTGGTGGAGGCATTAACGTAGTGCGCGGTGCTCTGATAAATTTCAGTGGTAGCAGTATCTTCAGGAACAACTCAGCTGAATATGGTGGAGGAATTCTTGCCCTCAGCAGTACTCTAAACTTGAAGGGAAGCAATACTTTTGGTAACAACTCAGCTACACATTCTGGTGGAGGAATTCATGTATCATACAGCACAGTCATGAGTTTCAATGGCACTAGTATTTTCAGGAACAATTATGCTGGTGTAACTGGTGGTGGGGTTTATATATTTTACAGCACTGTGAGCTTCACTGGTAATATTAATTTCACCCACAACTCAGCCGAGGGTGGGGGAGGTATGACTGAAATGTACAGTGCTACAATAATCACTGGTAGTTGTATTTTCACAAACAACTCAGCTAGCAGTCATGGTGGAGGGATATATCTTCTATATAGCACCCTGAAGCTCATTGGAAAAAATGCGTTCAGAAAAAACTGTGGATGGATTGGTGGAGGAATCTACGCAAGAGAAAGTACTTTTAGTATCACTGGAAACAGTTCAGACAGCATCAGGAAATTGTACACATCAATTATTACAGAAAATTTGGCAATGATTCACGGTGGAGCAGTATATGCAGAAGACAGTGCTTTAAGTTTTCATGGTCTTAACATCATTAGCGGCAACTCTGCACAGTACTTTGCTGGAGGAATATATTCTAAGAACAGCAACCTGACTTTCAGTGGGAACACTGCTTTCTGCTCAAACTCAGTGAAGTTCCTTGGTGGGGGGATCTATGCGTTGGGAACATCACTCTACTTCATTGGAAACAGCAGCTTCACATCAAACACTGCTGCAAGGGGCGGGGGAGAATATCTGGTTAACTCATTCAATTTCCTCTCTCAGAATGCATCCATCACTATGGACAGTAATAATGCAACTGAGTACGGAGGAGCAGTGTATGTGGAGGATTCTGATCCCATTTCTTACTGCTTCCCTGAAAGTGTAAGTCTGGAGAGGTGCCTATTCCAAGTGGATGCATATTTTCAGCTCTCACTTGACACTTTGAAACAATTTATTCCAATTCTATACAATCCAACAGCTATTCTTGAATTTTTGGCATCAAATGATTCCACTGCACAAGCAGTTAGGGAATTTCTGAACATCAGCATACACTTCCACAACAACCACGCACAGAAAGCTGGCAGTGCAGTGTATGGTGGTTCAATAGACAGCTGTGCCATTGACTTGGGGTATGCTATACCTTTAGCTTACAGCACTTCAGTGAAGGGTTTTGTGAGATTTAACTTGCATATACCAAATATGGAACTGGATCCAAACAGTATTTCTTCTGATCCATTTCAAGTGTGCCTGTGTAAAAATGGAGTTCAAAACTGCAGTACCTCAGAATCAGATAGACAAGTGCAAGTGTACCCTGGTCAGCTGCTCAAACTTTCTGTGGTTGCAACTGGACAGAGAGATGGAATTGTTCCTGCAGTAGTTCGAGCATTCATCAAAGACACGCATAAAAATGTTGCGTTCGCACAATTCCAAGATACACAAAGTGTGTTAAATAGCTGCACTGAACTTAACTACCAAGTCTATTAACATCAGCTACCAACAACAGTGGTACATTAGTACTGTATGCAGATGGACCATGTTCAACTAATGGAAAGCTTCTGAACATCTCCTTATACTTCCTGGACTGTCCTCGTGGGTTTAGCTTGAATCCATCTGAAGGGACCTGTGAGTGTGAACCAAGGCTTCAGGAGTACACCACCAGATGTAACATAACAGACAGAACACTAGAGCGCAGTGGAGACTTCTGGGTAGGATACGATGAGCACACTAAAGGATTAATTCTCCACCCCCACTGCCCATTTGACTTCTGTGTATCAGGCCACATCAATGTCTCTCTCAATGATACTGACAAACAATGCGATAATAATAGGTCAGGTTTCTTATGCGGAGAGTGCAAATCAGGTTTTAGTCTTACTTTTGGTAGCTCAAAATGCCTGCAATGCTCCAACATTTACATTATTCTGTTCATTCCATTTTCCCTGGCTGGGATTGCTTTAGTCTTTCTGCTTCTGAGTTTCAAGCTCACAGTCGCAGCTGGAACCATTAACGGCCTGATCTTCTATGCAAACGTTGTTGCAGCCAATCGTTCAATTTTCTTCCCACACAATGAAACCAACATTCTGACCGTATTCATAGCCTGGCTTAACCTTGATTTGGGCATTGAGACGTGTTTCTTCGATGGAATGGATGCATACGTTAAAACGTGGCTACAATTTGTCTTTCCTCTATATGTATGGTGCTTAGTGGGCCTGATAATAATCGCTAGTGAATATTCTTCAAGGGTTACGAGAGTTTTTGGCTCCAATCCAGTTGCAGTTCTGGCAACCCTTTTCCTTCTTTCCTATGCAAAGCTCCTTCGTACCATCATCGCTGCATTGTATTTCACCTTCTTGGACTATCCTGATGAAGTGCGGGTTACTGTGTGGAAATATGACGGGAACATCTCTATATTCATGGCAAGCACATTCCCCTTTTTCTTGTTGCTTTGCTAACATTTCTAGTCCTCTTTCTTCCCTACACCTTCCTGCTCACTGTGGGACAATGGTTTCAAGCAAAGTCCAATCGAAGATTCTTCTATTGGATCAGTAATCCCAGAATAAAGCCATTCCTCGATGCCTACCAAGCACCGTACAGAGATCAACATCGCTACTGGACTGGACTGATGCTTTGCCTTCGCTGTGTTTTGTTCCTTGTGTTTGTTTTGCTTTCACTTGTGTCTGCTGATCCCAGTCATAATCTTCTGGCAATTGAGGCTGTAGTTGTTGGGCTTCTCACTTTAATCCATTTCACTGGATTGATATACAAGAAGTTGTATCTTGATGTCCTTGAAGCCTCTTTCATTCTCAATCTAGGCATTCTTGCTGCAGCCTCTTACTCTGTGAGGATTGCTGAAACACAGGAAAGCCAGGCTGCTGTTACCTACCTCTCAGTTGGTATAACATTTGCTACCTTTGTTGGGGTCCTAGTCTACCACACATATCAGCAAGTGTGGCCCAAACTACAGCAAAGAATTCACCAGCTACGCCATCACCATGAGCATCAATACGAGATTGTGGTTCAAGCAGATGTTGACAACCAAGAACAAATCCCAGCTGCTCCCACCATGACTATTGTTGAACGTCCTAGTCCTGAGCCACTTGGCCTCCCTGCTTCTCGCAGCCTTCAATGAGCTTCGAGAGCCACTCGACCTGATTGATACTGGTGATCACTGAGCTATTTAGCCATAACATTTTGTGTCAGGAGTAGCTAGGTAGTTCTGGTACTATGTTGGCATGTTGAGAACCAGCGCATGCCTCATGCAGATCTACGTTACCTTCAGCTTCCATTTGATTACTGGGTGGTATTCAATGTTCTTAGTCTGTGATGGTATCCATTATTTTTCTTGGTTGTTAACATTCTGACATGAAACATGTTCGTGTACATGTGAGACATGTGAATGTTCCATGACGGAGAGACAGTTGGGGTGTGGTAATAATTCACTGATCACTCGTATATATTCAAGACCGCCAATTTCTATAATACCAAAGAGAAAATGATCAATGATGCAAACATGCTGTCAATTGGCCCATGTTTTTCTTCAATTTATGTCAAGGTAATGGGTACAAAAATAATGAGATATGCACCCAGTAGCAAGGTTATAAAGAGCTATCTGGAAAGGATGAAGGGACTGCAGAAACAAGGGAGCACAGGCTAAAGATTCCTGTTCTTGCACTATTCCAATGTGAAATTGAGCTTTAGGTACCAAAATGTTGCAAGCTTAAGGGAGAGCGAAAGGCATATAACATTTACATGGTATCCCTTGAAAGAGCCTGAATTCAGGTAGCTGGCTAGAAAACAATGAATTTGGATGGATGATAGACGTTTCAACCACCTCTTATGAACAGGTGGAAGTTTGGCAGTTGAGCGAAGATTGGTAATCCGAACCCAAAGGGCATATTATCAAGTACTTCAGTTTCACCCTTATAGTGAGGATGCCAGGCAATAGACGCATATTCCTACTAGGGTGAAACCAAGGTGAAACTGAAGCGCTCAAAAATATCCTTTGAGATTCTGATTGCCAATAGCTTAAACTGCTAAATGCTTGGGGTCCTGAAATGTAGCTCTACTCAAGTACCCGGCCGGGTCCTTTCAGCTTTGTTTCATCACTCTCTTTATAGCTACCTGATGGATGTGACCTTACTGCTTGACACCTGAGTGGACTTTGGGTTTGGTAAACGAGTGTCCATTGTCAGATGTAGTCTTTCTAATCTCCGGATCCGGAGTGCACTCGCTCACAACCTTCAACACAAAAGTATCCACTTCATATTAAAGTGCAAAGCTGTGCCCAAGATTTTGATCAATGAATGGTGTGCGTGGCAGGGATCAGAGGAAACCCACTCACTTTTCAGTGAAACGCAATGATGCATATGTGTGCAACTGCATAATTCACCCCCCCCCCCCCCCCCCCCCCCCCCCCCCCCCCCCCCCCACACACACACACACACACACACACATACACACACTTCTTGCATGCTTCCTCCGACACTGCTACGTATAAAGCATCACATTACCAGCAATAGCACTGGATTGTATAATGGACTTACCCTCTCTGATGGTGAACCTTGTCCATGATTATGCAATGTATACTTAAGGTAATGGATCACCCACGACTCAATTTTGAACGAGTGTCTCTTTCGTTATAATATCGGATTTAGTCTCTCTAAGTAAACCTTGCTAAAATAATATGTAGCTAGCTGCATGCAATGTAAACTTACAGGAGTGGATCACCCATGATAAACTCAGAGGGCCTAGCTTTTTGGTTGCAACTGCCTCATGCTAATTCTGTGACTGGGAAAGAATTCAGTGGCAGCTGATAGCTAGCTACTTGATTGTTGAGCGTGAAGCGAGGCAAGTGATCTTTGCAATGCATGTGGTGGAAATCTGGGCTAATGTAGCTATGTGACACTGCATAATGTATGTTTGTATGCTATGGAGAACAACTTGGAAGGCAAGCTATTAATGATTAAGACTTATGAACACCCATTGACATTGTTTTACAGTTATTCCACTAGTTGGTACCGAGTGTGGGAAGTAAATCTGGGCTGTTATGAATGTATATTTGTACGTACATAAAATATCAGATTCTGTAACCTTTAGGAAATTTATATTATTGTGGCTCCACGAGTGATGTGGGTTTGACTTTGCGCAAGTGTTCTTAATTTATTTGTTCAAATTCAGAATTGTTCGATGATAATTGTATGTTGCATGCCATTCATGAATTGCAATCCATTCCTTTCTATAGCAAACAGTGATCTGCACGCTCACTGGAATATGGCTGGGTCAACAAGGATAGAGTGCCTTGTCTTGGTGTCCGCTGTACTGTCCTTCCTGCTCCTTTCCACCATCTGCGCTGGCCAAACCACTCACTACATCAAGCCGACTCCCAGTACACCATGTCCTGTGGATCCATGTTTCACCCTCTCTGAGTACACACAACAATGTCTGCACAACCTCACCTCCAACACCACGCTGCTACTCCTGCCTGGGGACCATGTCCTCAGTGTGAACTTTACGGTGGAGGATGTCAGTGGTTTTGAGATTCTGTCCCTTGCAGATGGTCATCAAATAAGGATTGTGTGCAAAGGACTGGTTGGGTTTTCATTCAGAAACATTTCACATGTGGCAATGCATGGGTTGAGAATCAAGTCTTGTAGCAAGGGTACAGCTATGTTCAGTTTTCCAACTGAATATGGATTGTTAGTTCATTCGGTATTGGACACCAGCATTTCCAACTGCTCATTCCAGGACAGTGCTGGTACTGCACTGGGGGTGTTTCACAGTAGCCTGGACCTGAGGGGAAGCAACCATTTCACAAGCAACAGGAGATGTAGGGAGTACACTGAGTCTTGTTCTTCCAATGGGGGAGGGATTTATGCAAGCATGAGCACCTTGAAGTTCACTGGAAACAGCACTTTCAGAGCTAATTCAGCAACATTTGGTGGAGGAATTTATGCAATGGCTAGCACTTTCATCTCTTTCAATGGTAACACTATTTTCGGAAACAACTCAGCTATATATGGTGGAGGAATCATCGCCCGAAACAGTACTCTAAACTTTAATGGAAGCAGTACGTTCGGAAACAACTCAGCAACAGAATATGGTGGAGGAATATATGCTGTAAACTCTCTTGTGACTTTCAATGGTAACAATTTTTTCAGGAGCAACTCAGCTGGGCATGGTGGAGGAACTCATGTCCAGACCAGCACTGTAATCTTCAGTGGAAGCAGTGCTTTTGAAAATAACTCAGCTACAAGTTTTGGTGGAGGAATTGATGCATTGCAAAATGCACTCATCGATTGCAATGGTAACAGTTTATTCAGAAACAATGCAGCTGAATATGGCGGAGGAACTCATGCTAGAAACAGCACTTTGAAGTTCAGTGGAAGCAGTACTTTTGGAAAAAACTCAGCTGAGAGATATGGCGGAGGAATTACAGTACACAGCACTCTCATGTATTTCAATGGTAACAGTATTTTCATGAACAACCTGGCTGAATATGGTGGAGGAATCCTCGCTTTGAAAAACACTGTCATTATTTTCTTCGGTGACAGTATTTTCAAGAATAACTCAGCTGAATATGGTGGAGGAATTCTTGCCCAGAGCAGCACTCTAAACTTCAGTGGAAGCAGTACTTTTGCAACCAACTCAGCTACACGTTATGGTGGAGGAATTGATGCATCATACAACACTGTCATGAGTTTCAATGGTAACGGAATTTTCAGGAATAACTCAGCTGAATATGGTGGAGGAATTGATGCATCATACACTCTCATGAATTTCATTGGTAACAGTAATTTTGAGAACAATTATGCAGCTGTAGCTGGTGGGGGGATTTTTACATTTCAGCACAGCATTCTGAGCTTCACTGGTAATATTAATTTCACACACAACTCAGCCGTGGCTGGTGGGGGTATGAGTCTAATGTATGGCACTACCAAATTCACTGGTAATAGTATCATCACAAACAACTCAGCTAGCAGTGAGGGTGGAGGGATATATCTCCTCTATAGCACCCTGAACCTCACTGGAAATAGTACCTTCAGAAAAAACTCAGCTGGAATTGGTGGAGGAATCTATGTGGAAGTAAGTACTCTGAGTATCACTGGAAACAGTTCAGACAATGTCAGGGAACGTAATGAAGGTGGCAAATTGTACACATCAATGTTTAGGAAGAATTTGGCAATGATACATGGAGGAGCCATTTACACAGACGGCAGTATTATAAATTTCCACGGACATAACATTATTAGCAGCAACTCAGCCCAGTACTCTGCTGGAGGAATATATTCTAAGAACAGCAACTTCACGTTCAGTGGGAGCACCAGCTTCCGCTCAAACTCAGGGCAGCTACTGGGCGGGGGGATCTATGCATTGGGAACATTGCTCTACTTCATTGGAAACAGCAGCTTCACAGCAAACACTGCTGCAAGGGGCGGGGGAGAGTATCTGGTAAACTCGTTCAATTTCCTCTCTCAGAATGCATCCATCACTATGGATAGTAACAATGCAGCCGAGTATGGAGGAGCAGTGTATGTGGAGGATTCTGATCCCATTTCTCACTGCTTCCCTGAAAGCATAAATCTGGAGAGGTGCCTTTTTCAAGTTAATGGGCTGTTTCGGACCTCAATTGATGATATGAATCAATTGCTTCCAATTGTTTGGGATGCAGCAGCTGTACATGAATTTTTAGAATCAAATGAGTCCACTGCGCGTGCAATTAGGGCATTTCTCAACATCAGTATACACTTCTGCAACAACCATGCACAGAAAGCTGGCAGTGCAGTGTATGGTGGTTCAATAGACAGCTGTATCATGGAATTGGCGTATACTTTGCATATAGAGCACACAATTTCAGTACAGGGTTTTTTCAGATTTAACTGGCACATACCAAATTTAGAACTCAATCAAAACAGTATTACATCTGATCCATTTCAAGTCTGCTTGTGTAAAAATGGAGTTCTAGACTGCAGTACCTCAGAATCAGATAGACAAATGCAAGTGTACCCTGGTCAACTGCTCAAACTTCCTGTGGTTGCAACTGGACAGAGAGATGGAATTGTTCCTGCAGTAGTTCGAGCATTTTTCACAGATGTACAACGAAATGCTTCATTACTACAATTCCAAGATACCCAAAATGTGTTGAATAACTGCACTGAGCTTTACTACCAAGTCTATTCATCAGCTGCCAACAACAGTGGTACATTAGTACTGTATGCAGATGGACCCTGTTCAACTAATGGAAAGCTTCTAAACATCTCCTTAGACTTCCTGGACTGTCCTCATGGATTTAGCTTGAATCCATCTGAAGGGACCTGCGAGTGTGAACCAAGGCTTCAGGAGTACACCACCAGATGTAACATAACAGACAGAACACTAGAGCGCAGTGGAGACTTCTGGGTAGGATACGACAACCACACTAGAGGATTAATTCTCCACCCCCACTGCCCATTTGATTACTGCATATCAGGCCACATCAATGTCTCTCTCAATGATACTGACAAACAATGCGATAATAATAGGTCAGGTCTCTTATGTGGAGACTGCAAATCCAATTTTAGCACTGCAATTGGTAGCTCAAAATGCTTGCAATGTTCCAACATTTACATTTTGCTGTTGATTCCGTTTTCCCTGGCTGGGATTGCATTAGTCTTCCTGCTACTGATTTTCAAGCTCACAGTTTCGGCTGGAACCATTAACGGTCTCATCTTCTATGCAAACATTGTTGCAGCCAATCATTCAATTTTCTTCCCACACAATGAAACCAACATTCTGACCATATTCATAGACTGGCTTAACCTTGATTTGGGCATCGAGACTTGTTTCTTCGATGGAATGGATGCATACGTTAAAACATGGCTACAATTTGTCTTTCCTCTCTATGTATGGAGCTTAGTGGGCCTGATAATAATCACTAGCGAATACTCCTCAAGCATCACAAGAGTCTTTGGCTCCAATCCAGTTGCAGTTCTGGCAACTCTTTTCCTCCTTTCCTATGCGAAGCTCCTTCGTACCATCATCGCTGCATTGTATTTCACCTTCATGGACTATCCTGATCAAGTGCGGGTTGCTGTGTGGAAGTATGACGGGAACATCCTCTATATTCATGGCAAGCACATTCCCCTATTTCTTGTAGCTTTGCTAACATTTCTGGTCCTCTTTCTTCCCTACACCTCCCTCCTCACTGTGGGGCAGTGGCTTCAAGCAAAGTCCAATCGAAGGTTCTTCCATTGGATCAACAATCCCAGAATAAAGCCATTCCTCGATGCCTACCAAGCACCGTACAAAGATCAACATCGTTACTGGACTGGACTGATGCTTTGCCTTCGCTGTGTTCTCTTTCTTGTGTTTGTTTTGCTTTCTCTCGTGTCTGCTGATCCCAGCCATAACCTTCTGGCAATTCAAGCTGTAGTTATTGGGCTTGTTACATTGACACGTTTCACTGGATTGATATACAAGAAGTTGTACCTTGATGTCCTTGAAGCCTCTTTCATTCTCAATCTAGGCATTCTTGCTGCAGCCACTTACTCTGTGAGGATTGCTGAAACACCAGAAAGCCAGGCAGCTGTTACCTACGTCTCAGTTGGTATAGCATTTGCTACCTTTGTTGGGGTCCTAGTCTACCACGCATATCAGCAAGTGTGGCCCAAACTGCAGCAAAGAATTCACCAGCTACACCATCGCCATGAGCATCAGTATGAGAGTGTGGATGAAGCAGATGTTGACAACCGAGAGCAAATCCCAACTGCTCCCACCATGACTATTATTGAACGTCCAAGTCCTGAGCCACTTGAGCTCCCTGCTCTCATAACCTTCACTGAGCTTCGAGAGCCACTCAACCTGATTGATACTGGCGATCACTGAGACAAGACACGTTTTGTAGTACTTAATCATAACAATAGCTAGGTACCTCACTGAAGTGCTTCTTCAGCACCGAAAGTGTTGATTTTGGTGCTTTTACAACACCAAATTTGTAATAATGATATAATCATATACTTCTGATATGTTGGCATGTTGAGAACCAGTGCATGCCTCATCAGCCCTCATGCATATCTATGTTACCTTCTTGATCACTGGGTGGTATTCTTTCCTGTAGATGTTCTTAGTCTGCAATGGTACATGTATATTCTTCATAGATGTTCTTAGTTTGCGATGGTGTTCATTATTTTCCGTAGATGTTCTTAGTCTGTGATGGCATCTTTTATATTCTTAGTCAGTGATGGTATTCATAACATTATCTTGGTTGTTAACTTCAACATTCTGAAATGAAACATGTGAATGTTCCATGAGGGAGAGGGAGAGAGAGAGGTGGGGTGTAGTAATAATTCACTACAGATTCCTGTTATTACCCCAATGTGAGATAGAGCTTTAGGTACAAAAAAATGTTGCAAGCTTAAGGGTGAGCGAAAGGGATCTAACATTGACTTGGTTTCCCTTGAATAGGCTTGAAAGAGAATTCATGCAGGTAGCTAGCTAGAAAAGAATGAATTTGGATGGATGATAAAAGTTTGAAGATTCTGATTACCATTTGCTAAATGCTTGGGGTAGCTACTCAAGTACCCAGGCCTTTTCAGCTTTGTTTCATCACTCTCTTTATACCAGTTGGATGTGACCTTACTGCTTGACACATGAGTGGATTTTGGGTTTGTTATTTGCCCATGGTCACAAGTGTCCAATGTCGGACGTAGTCTTTCTAATCTCCGGAGTGCACTCGCTCACAACCTTTGACACAAAGGTGTCTAGCCACTTGATAAAGTACAAAACTGCATATGTGTGCAACTGCATAATTCACCCCTCCCCCCCCCCCCCCCCCCCCTCTCCCACACACACACACACACACACACACACACACACACTTCTTGCATGCTTCATTCGACATAATTTTACGTATAAAGCATCACATTGCCAGCAATAGCACTGGATTGCCTAATGGACTTACCCTCTCTGATGGTGAACCTTGTCGATGATTATGCAACGTATACTTAGGGTAATGGATCACCCACGACTAACGTATTTCCATTTTGAACGGGTGTTTCTTTTGTTATAATGTTGGATTTAGTCTCTCTAAGTAAACCTTGCTAACATAATGCATGCAATGTACACTTACAGTAATGGACTACCCACGATAAACTCAGAGTTCCTAGCTCTTTGGTTGCAACTGCCTCATGCTAATTCTGCGACTGGGAAAGAATTCAGTGGCAGCTGATATACACTTGATTGTTGAGCGGGAAGTGAGGCAAGTGATCTTAGCAGTGTGTTGTGGAAATCTTGGAAGGCAAGCTGTAAATGATTAAGTATTAACACCCAGTGACATTGTTATACGGTTATTCCACTAGTAGGCACTGAGGGGAAGCAAAGCAAATACCCTTTCAGTCTTGCATGGGTGGAAATCTGGGCAGTTATGAACGTTTATTTGTAAAAATGTAGCTAATATCAGATTCTGTAACCTTTAGGAATTATAATGATGTGGCTTCACAAGTGTGGGTTTGAGTTTGTGCAAGTGTTCTTAATCTCTTTATTCAAAATCAGAATTGTTCAAAATCGGTGTATATTGTCCTTCATGAATCGTAAACCATTCCATTCTCTAACAGTGATCTGGACAGTCACTGGAATATGGTTGGATCACCAAGGCTAGAGTGCATTGTCATGGTGTCCATTTTGCTACCCCTCCTACTCCCTTCCACCATCTGTGCTGGCCACACCACTCACTACATCAAGCCGACTCCCAGTACACCATGTCCTGTGGATCCCTGTTTCACCCTCTCTGACTACGCACAACAACGTTTGCACAACTTCACCTCCAACACCACACTGCTACTCCTGCCTGGGGATCATGTCCTCAGTGTGAACTTTACGGTGGAAGATGTCAGTGATTTTGAGATTCTGCCTGCAGATGGTCATCAAACGAGGATTGTGTGTCAAGGATTGGTTGGCTTTTCATTTAGAAACATTTCACATGTTGCAATGCATGGGTTGAAAATCAACTCTTGTAGCAAGCATACAGCTATTTTTAAGTTTCCAACAGCGTATGGAGTATCACTTCATTTAGTATTGGACATCAGCATTTCCAACTGCTCATTTCAGGACAGTGGTGGTACTGCACTTGGGGTGTTTCACAGTAGCATGGACCTGAGGGGAAGCAACCATTTCGCAAGCAACTGCAGGAGATGTGGGGGGTACACGGAGTCTTGTTTTTGCCGTGGAGGAGGGATTTATGCAAACACGAGCACCCTGACGTTCACTGGAAGCAGCATTTTCCGAGCTAACTCAGCTGCATATGGTGGAGCAATTTACGCAATATCCAACACTTCCATCACTTTCAGTGGTAACAGTATTTTTGGAAATAACTCAGCTGAAAATGATGGTGGAGGAATTTATGCAATGTCAAACACTGTCATCACTTTCAACAGTAACAGTATTTTCTGGAACAACTCAGCAGAATACGACGGTGGAGGTATTATTGCCCAGAACAGTCTTCTAATTTTCAGTGGTAATAGTACATTTGGAAACAACTCAGCTGCACATAATGGTGGAGGAATTTACGCAGTATCCAACACTTCCATGATTTTCAAAGGTAATGGTGTTTTCAGGAGCAACTCAGCTGGGCATGGTGGAGGAATTCGTGTCCAGACCAGCGCTGCAATCTTCAATGCAAGCAGTACTTTTACAAACAACTCAGCTGCACGCTATGGTGGAGGCATTAACGTAGTGCGCGGTGCTCTGATGATTTTCAATGGTGGCGGTATTTTCAGGAACAACTCAGCTGCTGAATATGGTGGAGGAATTCTTGCCCACAGCAGCATTCTAAACTTTAGTGGAAGCAGTATATTTGAAAACAACTCAGCTACATTTTATGGTGGAGGAATTGATGCATCGTACAGCACTGTCATGAATTTCAACGGTAATATTGTTTTCAGGAACAATAATGCTGCTGTAACTGGTGGTGGAGTTTATACATTTTACAGCACTGTGAGCTTCACTGGTAATATTAATTTTGTACACAACTCAGCAGTGGCTGGGGGAGGTATGACTGCAATTAACTGTGCATATATACTAATCACTGGTAATTGTGTTTTCACAAACAACTCAGCTAGCAGTGAAGGTGGAGGGATATATCTCCTCTACAGCACCCTGAACCTCATTGGAAATGGTGCTTTCAGAAAAAACTCCGGATGGATTGGCGGGGGAATCTATGTAAGAAAAAGTGCTCTGAGTGTCACTGGAAACAGTTCAGACAGCGGCAGTAATCATAGTGGATGTTGCACATCAATTTTCTGGAAGAATTTGGCAATGATTCACGGAGGAGCACTGTATACAGTAGACAGTACAATAAACTTTCAAGGTCCTAGTGTCATTAGTGGCAACTCAGCACAGTACTCTGCTGGAGGAATGTATTCTAAGAACAGCAACCTCACGTTCATTGGGAACACTGTTTTTTGCTCAAACTCAGGACAGTTCCTAGGCGGGGGGATCTATGCATTGGGAACATCACTCTACTTCATTGGAAACAGCAGCTTCACATCAAACACTGCTGAAAGGGGTGGGGGAGAGTATCTGGTAAACTCATTCAATTTCCTCTCTCAGAATGCATCCATCACTATGGACGGTAACAATGCAACTGAGTATGGAGGAGCAGTGTATGTGGAGGATTCTGATCCCATTTCTTACTGCTTCCCTGAAAGTGTGAATCAGGAGAGGTGCCTGTTTCAAGTGGACGCATATTTTCAGGTCACACTTGACACTATTAAAAATGTGCTTCCAATTCTGTACAATACAGCAGCTATCCTTGAATTTTTGGAATCAAATGATTCAACCGCACAAGCAGTTAGGGAATTTCTCAACATCAGCATACACTTCAACAACAACCATGCACAGAAAGCTGGCAGTGCAGTGTATGGTGGTTCAATAGACAGCTGTGCCATTGACTTGGGGTATGCTATACATTTAGCTTATAGTACATCAGTGCAGGGTTTTGCGAGATTTAACTGGCATATGAATTTAAAACTGGATCCAAACAGTATTTCTTCTGATCCATTTCAAATCTGCCTGTGTAGAAATGGAGTTCTAAACTGCAGTACCTCAGGACAAATGCAAGTGTACCCTGGTCAACTTCTCAAACTTTCAGTGGTTGCAACTGGACAGAGAGATGGAATTGTTCCTGCAGTAGTTCGAGCATTCTTAAATGATACACATCAAAATGCTTCATTTGCTCCATTCCAAGATACCCAAAATGTGCTAAATAACTGCACCGAACTTTACTATCAAGTGTATTCATCAGCTACCAACAACAGTGGTACATTAATACTGTATGCAGATGGACCCTGTTCAACTAATGGAAAGCTTCTAAACATCTCCTTATACTTCCTGGACTGTCCTCATGGGTTTAGCTTGAATCCTTCTCTTGGAATCTGCGAGTGTGAACCAAGGCTTCAGGAGTACACCACCAGATGTAACATAACAGACAGAACACTAGAGCGAAGTGGAGACTTCTGGGTAGGATACGACAACCACGCAAGAGGATTAATTCTCCACCCCCACTGCCCATTCGATTACTGTGTATCAGGCTATATCAATGTCTCTCTCAATGATACTGACAAACAATGCAATAATAATAGGTCAGGTTTCTTATGCGGAGAGTGCAAATCAGGTTTTAGTCTTACTTTTGGTAGCTCAAAATGCCTGCAATGCTCCAACATTTACATTCTTCTGTTCATTCCATTTTCCCTGGCTGGGATTGCTTTAGTCCTCCTGCTGCTGATTTTCAAGCTCACAGTTGCAGCTGGAACCATTAACGGCCTGATCTTCTATGCAAACGTTGTTGCAGCCAATCGTTCAATTTTCTTTCCACACAATGAAACCAACCTTCTGACAGTATTCATAGCCTGGCTTAACCTTGATTTGGGCATTGAGACTTGTTTCTTCGATGGATTGGATGCATACGTTAAAACGTGGCTACAACTTGTCTTTCCTCTATATGTATGGAGCTTAGTGCAGTGCATGAGTCTGTAGTAGTTAGCTATGTAGTTCTGGTATGTTAGCGTGATGAGCACTAGTAGCTGTTACCTTTTACTTCATTTTGTTACTGTAGACGTTCTTTGCATTTTTGTAATGCATCTTAGTTTGATTAGCCACGTTCCCAGGCTCCTCCCCAGCTTTTTGTTGCATACTGTATGCGACAAAAAGCTGGGGAGGAGTCTGGGAACGAGGTTAGGTTTGATAACTTCAGCTAGCAGTCTGGCATGAAACATTTTCGTGTACATGTGAGAGACGTGAATGTTGCATGTGGGAGAGGAAGGAGACTGTGGCGTGGTAATATCTAATACTCTGATTGCCTTTTATATTTAAGACCGCCATTTTCAGAAATGCCAATTTGAATGAGAAAATCATCCTCAGTTTTGCAAACCAGTTATTTTTCCCTCACTGATTGTTCATGCCAATGCAACGGGTAGCTA
The DNA here is from genome assembly GCA_963931865.1 of Axinella damicornis. Classification (NCBI taxonomy): domain Eukaryota; kingdom Metazoa; phylum Porifera; class Demospongiae; order Axinellida; family Axinellidae; genus Axinella; species Axinella damicornis. Next base: position 2,869,250 of record OZ007518.1, read on the forward strand.
CTAATAAAACGGAGCTAATGAAATGCATGTGTACCCGGTATTAGGTGGAGTCCTAAAATGTACGTCTATCAAGAAACCAGGTCTTGTGAGATTTGTTTCATCACTCTCTTTGCCATAGCCATTCTTCGTGATTGATGTGACCTTATTCATTTTCATTGCTATACACTGTTAGCTATATGGGTGGTGGATTGTTACAGATTGCCAAGTAGAACGGTGAACCATCTTTGCCCAAGAATTTTCCTGATAGGAATATGCCTGGCAGGGGGCAGAGGCAACCCACATTCATATGTGTGCAGCTGCGTAATTCAGCCCCCACTTCTTGCATATAATTATAATTGCTATGTTGGCAAGGTTCACTTAGAGAGACTGAATCTGGCATTATGAGAAACTCATTGAAGATTGAATACGTTTATCGTGGACCGATTAAACTTGAGTATACATTGCATAAAGGTTCTCCATCAGAGAGGGTAAGTCCATTAGGCAATCCAGAGCTATTGCTGGCAATCTGATGCCTTATATGTAACTACAGTGTGGGAGGAAGCATTTATACTGTAAAATAAGAATAGTTAACCAGGCTCTGGTCACCATAGTTGCACCTCAGTGCCTCCTCCAGACCCCCACTGCAGTGGTCAAAGAATGTACCCACAACCACAAATGTTGTGTAGCTTCACTTCCAACATTATTTTCTTAATTAGTATGTCACTTAGCTTAATTTTGTTTACCCATCTGTTTGTCTGTTGGAGGACCTATAGTTGTCAAGCAGTGCAAATGATCCGCTTAATGCACATTGTTGGAAGCGCAGGTGCATGCACTACTATACCTCTCCTAGTTAGCTGGAACTAAGCAACCTGACCTAGCTATAGGTTACAGAATCTCAATACGCCTACTAGGTTTCCTATCCAATAGCTAGCTAGATCAAAGTTGGCTGCACTTGTGTGCTCATTCCTTGATCACCACAGTGGAGGAGATACTGCTATATATATAGCTACCAACAATTCTCTCTTTACAGTGATATATAGAGTGCTTTGTCATGGCGTCTGTTTTGTTGCTCTTCCTGCTCCTCTCCACCATCTGCGCTGGCCACACCACTCACTACATCAAGCCGACTCCCAGTACACCATGTTCTGTGGATCGCTGTTTCACCCTCTCTGAGTACGCACAACAATGTCTGCACAACCTCACCTCCAACACCACACTGCTACTCCTGCCTGGGGACCATGTCCTCAGTGTGAACTTTACGGTGGAGGATGTCAGTGGTTTTGAGATTCTGTCCCTTGCAGATGGTCATCAAACAAGGATTGTGTGCCAAGGATTGGTTGGGTTTTCATTCAGTAACATTTCACATGTGACAATGCATGGGTTGAGAATCAACTCTTGTAGCAAGGGTACAGCTATGTTCAGTTTTCCAACGGCATATGGATTGACAGTTCATTCGGTATTGGACACCAGCATTTCCAACTGCTCATTCAAGGACAGTGCTGGTACTGCACTGGGGGCATTCAATAGTAACCTGGACCTGAGGGGAAGCAACCATTTCACAAACAACTGCAGGAGATGTGGGGAGTACAATAAGTCTTGTTTTTGCCATGGAGGAGGGATTCACGCAAACATGAGCACCTTGAAGCTCACTGGAAACAGTACTTTCAGAGGTAACTCAGCTGCATATGGTGGAGCAATTTATGCAATATCCAACACTTCCATCATTTTCAAAGGTAACAGTATTTTCTGGAACAACTCAGCTGAATATGATGGTGGAGGAATTTATGCAATATCCAACACTATCATTGCTTTCAACAGTATCAGTATTTTCATGAACAACTCAGCTGAACATGATGGTGGAGGAATTTATGCAATATCCAACACTATCATCACTTTCAACAATAACAGTATTTTCTGGAACAACTCAGCTGAATACAACGGTGGAGGAATTATTGCCCTGAGCAGCACTCTAAGATTCAGTGGTAACAGCACTTTTGGAAACAACTCAGCTGCAAATCATGGTGGTGGAATTTACACAATATACAACGCTCTCATGATTTTCAATGGTAACAGTATTTTCAGGAGCAACTCAGCTGGGGATGGTGGAGGAATTCATGTCCACGCCAGTACTGTAATCTTCAGTGGAAGCAGTACTTTTGCAAACAACTCAGCTGCACGCCTTGGTGGAGGCATTAACGTAGTGCGCAATGCTCTGATAAATTTCAGTGGCGGCAGTATTTTCAGGAACAACTCAGCTGAATATGGTGGAGGAATTCTTGCCCACAGCAGTACTCTAAACTTGAATGGAAGCAATACTTTTGCAAACAACTCAGCTACACGTTCTGGTGGAGGAATTCATGTATCATACAGCACAGTCATGAATTTCAATGGCACTAGTATTTTCAGGAACAATTATGCTGGTGTAACTGGTGGTGGGGTTTATACATTTTATAGCAGTGTGAGCTTCATTGGTAATATTAATTTCACCTACAACTCAGCCGAGGGTGGGGGAGGTATGACTGCAACGTACAGTGCTACAATATTCACTGGTAGTTGTATTTTCACAAACAACTCAGCTAGCAGTCATGGTGGAGGGATATATCTTCTATATAGCACCCTGAAGCTCATTGGAAAAAATGCGTTCAGAAAAAACTGTGGATGGATTGGTGGAGGAATCTACGCAAGAGAAAGTACTTTTAGTATCACTGGAAACAGTTCAGACAGCATCAGGAAAATGTACACATCAATTATTACAGAAAATTTGGCAATGATTCACGGTGGAGCAGTGTATGCAGAAGACAGTGCTTTAAGTTTTCATGGTCTTAACATCATTAGTGGCAACTGTGCACAGTACTTTGCTGGAGGAATATATTCTAAGAACAGCAACCTGACTTTCAGTGGGAACACTGTTTTCTGCTCAAACTCAGTGAAGTTCCTTGGTGGGGGGATCTATGCGTTGGGAACATCACTCTACTTCATTGGAAACAGCAGCTTCACATCAAACACTGCTGCAAGGGGCGGGGGAGAATATCTGGTAAACTCATTCAATTTCCTCTCTCAGAATGCATCCATCACTATGGACAGTAACAATGCAACTGAGTATGGAGGAGCAGTGTATGTGGAGGATTCTGATCCCATTTCTTACTGCTTCCCTGAAAGTGTAAGTCTGGAGAGGTGCCTATTCCAAGTGGATGCATATTTTCAGACCTCACTTGACACTATGAAACAATTTATTCCAATTCTATACAATCCAACAGCTATTCTTGAAGTTTTGGAAACAAATGATTCCACTGCACAAGCAGTTAGGGAATTTCTGAACATCAGCATACACTTCCACAACAACCACGCACAGAAAGCTGGCAGTGCAGTGTATGGTGGTTCAATAGACAACTGTACCATTGACTTCGGGTATGCTATACTTTTAGCTTACAGCACTTCAGTGAAGGGTTTTGTGAGATTTAACTGGCACGTACCAAATTTAGAACTGAATCCAAACAGTATTTCTTCTGATCCATTTCAAGTCTGCCTGTGTAGAAACGGAATTCTAAACTGCAGTACCTCAGAATCAGATAGACAAAAGCAAGTGTACCCCGGTCAGTTGCTCAAACTTTCTGTGGTTGCAACTGGACAGAGAGATGGAATTGTTCCTGCAGTAGTTCGAGCATTCTTCAATGATACACATCAAAATGTTTCATTCGCTCCATTCCAAGATACCCAAATGTGCTAAATAGCTGCACTGAACTTTACTATCAAGTGTATTCATCTGCTGCCAACACCAGTGGTACATTAGTACTGTATGCAGATGGACCCTGTTCAACTAATGGAAAGCTTCTAAACATCTCCTTATACTTTCTGGACTGCCCTCATGGGTTTAGCTTGAATCCATCTGAAGGGACCTGCGAGTGTGAACCAAGGCTTCAGAAGTACACCACCAGATGTAACATAACAGACAGAACACTAGAGCGCAGTGGAGACTTCTGGGTAGGATACGACAACTACACTAGAGGATTAATTCTGCACTCCCACTGCCCATTTGATTACTGCATATCAGGCCACCTCAATGTCTCTCTCAATGATACTAACGAACAGTGCAATAACAATAGGTCAGGTCTCTTATGCGGAGACTGCAAATCCGGGTTTAGCCTTGCACTCGGTAGCTCAAAATGCTTGCAATGTTCCAACATTTACATTTTGCTGTTGATTCCGTTTTCCCTGGCTGGGATTGCTTTAGTCTTCCTGCTGCTGATTTTCAAGCTCACAGTTGCAGCTGGAACCATTAACGGCCTGATCTTCTATGCGAACATTGTTGGAGCCAATCGTTCAGTTTTCTTTCCACACAATGAAACCAACATTCTGACAGTTTTCATAGCCTGGCTTAACCTTGATTTAGGCATCGAGACTTGTTTCTTTGATGGAATGGATGCATACGTTAAAACATGGCTACAATTCGTCTTTCCTCTGTATGTATGGAGCTTAGTGGGCCTGATAATAATCGCTAGTGAGTATTCCTCAAGGATCACGAGAGTCTTTGGCTCCAATCCAGTTGCAGTTCTGGCAACCCTTTTCCTACTTTCCTATGCAAAGCTCCTTCGTACCATCATCGCTGCATTGTATTTCACCTTCTTGGACTATCCTGATGAAGTGCGGGTTGCTGTGTGGAAGTATGACGCAGGGGCGGCGGCACGGGGGGGGCAAGGGGGGCAAGCGCCCCCCCGAAAAATATTTAGGGGGGGCATCGCCCCCCCTAACTCCTAGCTAGCTACTATTAAACAGCCAACGGCTGCCCTATACTTAGTACTAGGCTGACTCGGCTAACCTTGTGATGTACGCGAATCGAGTTGCTGATCTGGCGCAGCATCGATCCTCATACATCTGGAACGCGCAGTACAAAGCACGAAGGTGCCACGAGAGCCCATCCTGATAACTGAAAAATGAAGGCGAAAAAATTTTTCCGCGCTTCGCGCGGACTGATCGGCGCTACGCGCCTCTATGCACTGCCTTCGGCAGCGTGCGTAGGCTACGCCACTGGCTTGCCCCCCCAATCGAAAATACGTGCCGCCGCCCCTGTGACGGGAACATTACGTACAGTCATGGCAAACACATTGCTCTTTTTCTTGTAGCTTTGCTAACATTTCTGGTCCTCTTTCTCCCCTACACCGTCCTCCTCACTGTGGGACAGTGGCTTCAAGCAAAGTCCAATCGAAGGTTCTTCTATTGGATCAACAATCCCAGAATAAAGCCATTCCTCGATGCCTACCAAGCACCATACAAAGATCAACATCGTTACTGGACTGGACTGATGCTTTGCCTTCGCTGTGTTCTTTTCTTTGTGTTTGTTTTGCTTTCTCTTGTGTCCGCTGATCCCAGTCATAATCTTCTGGCAATTCAAGCTATAGTTATTGGGCTTGTCACGTTAACACGTTTCACTGGATTGATATACAAGAAGTTGTACATTGATGTCCTTGAAGCCTCTTTCATTCTCAATCTAGGAATTCTTGCTGCAGCCACTTACTCTGTGAGGATTGCTGAAACACCGGAAAGCCAGGCAGCTGTTACCTCCGTCTCAGTTGGTATAGCATTTGCTACCTTTGTTGGGGTCCTAGCCTACCACACATATCAGCAAGTGTGGCCCAAACTGCAGCAAAGAATTCACCAGCTACACCATCGCCATGAGCGTCAGTACGAGAGTGTGGATGAAGCAGATGTTGACAACCGAGAGCTAATCCCAACTGCTCCCACCATGACCATTGTTCAACGTCCAAGTCCAGAGCCACTTGAGCTCCTTGCTCTCACAAACTTCACCGAGCTTCGAGAGCCACTCAACCTGATTGATATCAGTGATCTCTGAGACATGACACATTATTTAGCTAGCCATAGTCTGTAGTATGTAGTTCTGGTATGTTAGCATGATGACAACTAGGAGAAGTATTTTGTTATACCTTTAGCTTCCAATTGGTTGCATTCTTTACTGTAGACGTTCTTAGTTTTTTTTAATGCATCTTGGTTTGATAACTTCAGCGATGTGGCATGAAATATATGTTGTGCACATTTGAGAGACATGAATGTTGCATGTTCATGGGAGAGGAAGGGAGATGTGTGGTGTGGTAATAGCTAATACCTGATTTGATCTTATATAACCTGGGAGGAGAGGGATCGAGGAGACCACAACCAATTAGCACAAATCAATACCAATACAGGACCTCGCAATTGCCTTATCGGCGGACGGTGACTGCCTGTTATATTCAACACCGCCATTTTGAGAAAAATCACCCTCAGTTTTGCAAACCGGTTGTTTTCTTTAGTTAACGTTGATTGTTCATGCCAATGCAAAGGGCTACCAATATAACAGAGCCAATGAAGTATGCACACATTTGGTGGAGTCCTAATATGCACATCTGCTCAGGTAGCTAGCTACACTGCAAAAAGAGAAGGTTGTTTTAACCAGGCTCTGATCACCATAGTTGCATCTCAGTGCCTCCTCCACGTACTGTGGTGATCATGGAATGCACAAATGTTTTTTCTTAATCATAGGTATGTGATTTAATTGTTTACCCATCTGTATGTCTGTTGGAGGACCTATAATAGTTGTTTGGCATTGAAGCAGCAACTATGCATCAGTAGAATTGCTAGGAGTGCAGCTGCATGCACTTCTACATAGCATTCCTATAGTTACCTAGCTGGAACTAATAAACTTGACCTAGGTTATCTCAACAGGCCTACTAGGATTTCCTATCTAATAGGATTGCACTTGTGTGCTCATTCCTTGATCACCACAGTGGAGGAGGCACTGAGATGCAACTGAGGTGACCAAAGCCTGGTTAAGGTTACGGGATCGTCGCGCGGTGGGCGTGGCCTGACAATTTCTTCAACCCCGTTTTTCTCACACAGAAAGTAAGCTAGCGAAATCAAACTTACTCGACACAAAGCAGGGAGGGTAGTCAACATGCAGACCAAACATCATTACAGCAGCTCACACTGTAGCCATCGTACGCTGGTTAAATCGATTCCAGCAAACTATTCACCAAAAATCTCCAGTGCGAAGACCACTGTTGGGAGACACGCCATAGGAACTCTAGGGCGGGACGTAAGCGTTTTTTGGCTAGGTTGAACTGTCCTCGAAAGAACGACTCTTGAGTGCGAATAACCGCCATCTTGACTCCCCTCTTTGGAATACAGCGTCGTATAACTTCGGAACGGTCATCAGTATTCACAAAAACGCTTGGTCCTGCCCTTTCTATACTGTTTGTGCCTATTTCAACACGGTCTTCCAAGTCCAGGTCGGATCACACGGCTTTGTTTTTGGTGACAAAACAACGATGAAAATAGCGCTTAATTAAGTATACGGTGCGCGTATCCGCGCGCAGGGATCCCGTAACCTTAAACAGTGGCGGATCTAGAAATGTTGAAAGGGGGGTTCGGTTGGCACATACACAGCGCACCGCAGAAGGCGGTGCGCAGACCCCGCGAAGCGGCGATCAGTCCGCGCGGAGCGCGAAAAAATTTTTACGTGTTCATTTTAGCGATCAGGAAGCGCTCTCGTAGCATCTCTGCGCATTCTGGACATGTTCCCAGACGCAAAGAAGATTGGCTAAGTAACCCCAGACGCAAAGAAAATTGACTAATTAACCAGTAAGTATCGATGTGTGGGACTGTTAGCTTCCTTCTTTTCATCGTCGACGGATTACAACCACGTACGTGGACAGTCGATACGCGATTGAACACTGCGTTATTGCTTTATTTTCTAATTATACGTATATACAGAACAAAAATAATTGATGTAAAATTAAAATTGCGTAGCAGCGTAAACCTTAGTCTCGTTCCCAGACCTTCCCGAAACGCGGAAAGAGGGTCTGGTGTTCTGCGCGATATTTCTTGGCGCATGGGGCGGGGCTATACGGCGTAAGGAATGTAATTATTGCATTCTGTATGTCCACTCCAAAGAAAGCGCACCTATCACTATTCTTATAAACGTACTGTAGCAGCTGGTTTGGTCCTTCACGAGGGACACCAAAGGGCTAACAACAACGTACAGTTGCCGCTGCGCTGGTACAGAATTCTATCTGAGGTTGTCAAAGATGAGTGGAAGGGTCACGAAACAGAGATTTCCCCACACCAGTCAGCAAGACAATCGATTTGGCTTACTGCTTCAGCTCGCTCTTCGATAGGCCTGTCGTATCCATTTCACTGACATACCGTCCGTACTTACGCTGATTGACTACGTCATTCGCGTTCTGCAATCTGATTCGAGCTTTAAAATCCGAGAGCGACCACGCCCCATGAATCAAGAAATGTCGCTCAGAACACCAGACCCTATTTCCGCGTTTCGGGAGGGTAAACCTAGCTAGACTACGTAAACCTAGCTAGCTCAAGACTATGTCTGCCTTCAGGCTTTCAGCCCGCGAACGGTCAAGGTATTACCAACCACAGCTACACAATAATACAAGTAGTTTATGTTAACAAGGGTCAAAAGGGGGGTTCGCTCGCACCCCTAGATCCCCCCTGGATCCGCCACTGTTAAAGCAATCCATCTCTCTTTACAGTGTACCCATGTCTTGTGAGCTTTGTTTCATCACTCGATTTGCCATACTCTTCATGATTGATGTGACCATTTTATATTCACTACTTGACTGAGTGGTAGACTTTGGGATTGTTAGTTGCCAACTGCAAGTAGAATGGTGAACCATCTTTAGATAACTCTGGAGCAAAATTATGGCTCGCTTACAAAGCTGTGCCCAAGAATTTTCAATTAATGATAGGAATAAGCCTGCCCACATTTCAGTGAAAATGTGATGTGTGTGCAGAGCATCAGATTGCCAGTAATAGCTAGCACAGGATTGCCTAATGGACTTACCCTCTCTGATGGTGAACCTTATCCATGCAATGTATACTTAAGGTAATGGATCACCCACGATAAACGTATTTCAATTTTCAATGAGTGTTTCTTTCGCTATAATGTATGGTTTAGTCTCTCTGAGTAAACCTTGCCAACTGCATGCAGTGTATACTTAGAGTAATGCACCACTCACAATAAACTCAGAGTGCCTAGCTCTTTGGTTGCAACTGCCTCATGCTAATTCTGCGACTGGGAAAGAATTCAGTGGCAGCTGATATACACTTGATTGTTGAGTGTGAAGTGAGTCAAGTGATCTTTGCAGTGTGTGGTGGAAATCTTGGAAGGCAAGCTATAAATGATTATAAGTATTAACACCCAATGACATTATTATACGGTTATTACACTAGTAGGCACTGAGTGGGAAGCAACACTAGTAGGCACTGAGTGGGAAGCAACACTAGTAGGCACTGAGTGGGAAGCAACACTAGTAGGCACTGAGTGGGAAGCAACACTAGTAGGCACTGAGTGGGAAGCCAACACTAGTAGGCACTGAGTGGTAAGCAAACAAATAAGCAGTCTTGCAGGGGTGGAAATCTGGGCTTTTATGAATGTATATTTGTACGTGCGTAAAATATCAGATTCTGTAACCTTTAGGAATTATATTGTTGTGGCTTCATGAGTGATGTGGGTTTGAGTTTGTGCAAGTGTTCTTAATTTCTTTGTTCAAAATCGGTATTGTTCGATAACAATTGTATATTGTCCTTCATGAATCGCAAGCCATTCCATTCTCTAACAGTGATCTGCACAGTCACTGGAATATGGTTGGGTCACCAAAGCTAGAGTGCCTTGTTATGGCGTCTGCTATACTGTCCTTCCTGCTCCTCTCCACCATCTGGGCTGGCCACACCACTCACTACATCAAGCTGACTCCCAGTACACCATGTCCTGTAGATCGCTGTTTCACCCTCTCTGAGTACGCGCAACAATGTCTGCACAACCTCACCTCCACCACGCTGCTACTCCTGCCTGGGGACCATGTCCTCAGTGTAAACTTTACAGTGGAAGATGTCAGTGATTTTGAGATTCTGTCCTCTGCAGATAGTCATGCAACAAGGATTGTGTGTCAAGGACTGGTTGGCTTTTCATTCAGAAACATTTCACATGTGAAAATGCATGGGTTGACAATCAACTCTTGTAGCAAGGGTACAGCCATGTTTAAGTTTCCAACAGCATATGGATTGTCAGTTCATTCGGTATTGGACACCAGCATTTCCAACTGCTCATTTCAGGACAGTGGTGGTACTGCACTGGGGGTGTTCAATAGTAGCCTGGACCTGAGGGGAAGCAACCATTTCACAGGTAACTGCAGGAGTTGTGGGGAGTACACTGAGTCTTGTTTTTGCCGTGGAGGAGGAATTTACACAATGATGAGCACCTTGAAGTTCACAGGGAACAGCACTTTCAGAGGTAACTCAGCTGCATATGGTGGAGCAATTTATGCAATATCCAACACTTCCATCACTTTCAGTAGTAACAGTATTTTCTTGAACAACTCAGCTGAACATGATGGTGGAGGAATTTATGCAATATCCAACACTATCCTCACTTTCAACATTAACGGTATTTTCTGGAACAACTCGGCAGATTACGATGGTGGAGGTATTATTGCCCAGAACAGTATTCTAATTTTCAGTGGCAATAGTACATTTGGAAACAACTCAGCTGCACACTTTGGTGGAGGAATTTATGCAGTGCACACTCACATGGCTTTCAACAGTAACAGTGTTTTCAGGAGCAACTCAGCTGGGCATGGTGGAGGAATTCGTGTCCAGAACAGCACTGCAATCTTTAATGCAAGCAGTACTTTTATAAGCAACTCAGCTGCACGCTATGGTGGAGGCATTAACATAGTGCACGGTGCTCTGATGACTTTCAATGGTAGCAGCATTTTCAGGAACAACTCAGCTGGTGAATATGGTGGAGGAATTCTTGCCCACAGCAGTGCTGTAAACTTTAATGGAAGCAGCACATTTGAAAACAACTCAGCTGCACGTTATGGTGGAGGAATTGATGCATCGTACAGCACTGTCATGAATTTCAATGGTAATAGTATTTTCAGGAACAATTATGCTGCTGTAACTGGTGGAGGAGTTTATACATTTTACAGCACTGTGAGCTTCACTGGTAATATTAATTTTGCACACAACTCAGCAGTGGCTGGGGGAGGTATGACTGCATCGTACAGTGCTGTAATAATCACTGGTAATTGTGTTTTCACAAACAACTCAGCTAGCAGTCAGGGTGGAGGGATATATCTCCTCCACAGCACCCTGAACCTCATTGGAAAAGGCGCTTTCAGAAAAAACTCTGGATGGATCGGTGGAGGAATCTGCGCAAGAGAAAGTACTCTGAGTATCACTGGAAACAGTTCGGACAGCATCAGGAAATTGTACACATCAGTTTTCACGAAAAATTTGGCAATGATTCACGGAGGAGCCGTGTATGCACAAAACAGTGGTTTAAGTTTTCAAGGACATAACACCTTTAGTGGCAACTGTGCACAGTACTTTGCAGGAGGGATATATTCTAAGAACAGCACTCTCACTTTCAGTGGTAACACCAGTTTCTGCTCAAACTCAGTGAAGTTCCTAGGCGGGGGGATCTATGCGTTGGGAACATTACTCTACTTCAATGGGAACAGCAGCTTCACAGCAAACACTGCTGCAAGGGGCGGGGGAGAATATCTGGTAAACTCTGTCAATTTTCTCGCTCAGAATGCATCTGTCACTATGGACAGTAACATTGCAACTGAGTATGGAGGAGCAGTGTATGTGGAGGATTCTGATCCCATTTCTTACTGTTTCCCTGGAAGTGTAAGTCTGGAGAAGTGCCTGTTTCAAGTGGATGCGTATTTTCAGACCTCAGTTGGTGCTCTTATCCAACTGATTCCGATTATATTCGATCCAGCAGCTCCCCAGGAATTTTTGCAATCAAACGATTCCACTGCACAAGCAGTTAGGGAATTTCTCAACATCAGCATACACTTCAGCAACAACCATGCACAGAAAGCTGGCAGTGCAGTGTATGGTGGTTCGATAGACAACTGTGCCATTGACTTGGGGTATACTTTATATTTAGGCTACAATACATCAGTTCAAGGTTTCTGGGAATTTAATTGGCATGTATCAAATTTAGAACTGCATTCAAACAGTATTTCTTCTGATCCATTTCAAGTCTGCCTGTGTAGAAATGGAGTTCTAAACTGCAGTACCTCAGAATCAGATAGACAAATGCAAGTGTACCCTGGTCAGCTGCTCAAACTTTCTGTGGTTGCAACTGGACAGAGAGATGGTATTGTTCCTGCAATTGTTCAAGCATTCTTCAAAGATGCACATGAAAATGTTTCGTTTGCACCATTCCAAGATATCCAAAATGTGCTGAATAAATGCACTGAACTTTACTATCAAGTGTATTCATCAGCTGCCAACAACAGTGGTACATTAGTATTGTATGCAGATGGACCATGTTCCACTAATGGAAAGCTCCTGGACATCTCCTTGGAGATTCTGGACTGCCCTCATGGGTTTAGCTTGAATCCTTCTGTGGGAATCTGTGAGTGTGAACCAAGGCTTCAGAAGTACACCACCAGATGTAACATAACAGACAGAACACTAGAGCGCAGTGGAGACTTCTGGGTAGGATACGATGAGCACACTAGAGGTTTAATTCTCCACCCCCACTGCCCATTTGATTTCTGTGTATCAGGTCACATCAATGTCTCTCTCAATGATACTGACAAACAATGCAATAACAATAGGTCAGGTCTCTTATGTGGAGACTGCAAATCTGGGTTTAGCCTTGCACTCGGTAGCTCAAAATGTTTGCACTGTTCCAACATGAACATTTTGCTGTTGATTCCGTTTGCCCTGGCTGGGATTGCTTTAGTCCTCCTGCTGCTGATTTTCAAGCTCACAGTTGCAGCTGGAACCATTAACGGCCTGATCTTCTATGCAAACATTTTTGCAGCCAATCGTTCAGTTTTCTTCCCACACAATGAAACCAACATTCTGACGGTGTTCATAGCGTGGTTTAATCTTGATTTGGGCATTGAGAGTTGTTTCTTCGATGGAATGGATGCATACGTTAAAACATGGCTACAATTTGTCTTTCCTCTGTACGTATGCAGCTTAGTGGGCCTGATAATAATCGCTAGTGAGTACTCCTCAAGGGTTGCAAGAGTCTTTGGCTCCAATCCAGTTGCAGTTCTGGCAACCCTTTTCCTCCTTTCCTATGCGAAGCTCCTTCGTACCATCATTGCAGCATTGTATTTCACCTTCTTGGACTATCCTGATGAAGTGCGGGTCGCTGTGTGGAAATATGACGGGAACATCCTCTATATTCATGGCAAACATGTTCCCCTTTTTCTTGTAGCTTTGCTAACATTTCTGGCCCTGTTTCTTCCCTACACCGTCCTCCTCACTTTGGGACAGTGGCTTCAAGCAAAGTCCAATCGAAAGTTCTTCTATTGGATCAACAAGCCCAGAATAAAGCCATTCCTCGATGCTTACCAAGCACCATATAGAGATCAACATCGTTACTGGACTGGACTGATGCTTTGTCTCCGCTGTGTTCTTTTCCTTGTGTTTGTTTTGCTTTCTCTTGTGTCCGCTGATCCCAGTCATAACCTTCTGGCAATTGAAGCTGTAGTTATTGGGCTTGTCACATTAACACGTTTCACTGGATTGATATACAAGAAGTTGTATCTTGATGTCCTTGAAGCCTCTTTCATTCTCAATCTAGGCATTCTTGCTGCAGCCACTTACTCTGTGAGAAATGCTGAAAAACTGGAAAGCCAGGCAGCTGTTACCTACGTCTCAGTTGGTATAGCATTTGTTACCTTTGTTGGGGTCCTAGTCTACCACACATATCAGCAAGTGTGGCCCAAACTGCAGCAAAGAATTCACCGGCTACGCCATCGCAAGGAGCATCGGAGTGAGAATTTTGATGAAGCAGATGTTGACAACAGAGAACAAATTCCAACTGCTCCCACCATGACCATTGTTGAACGTCCATGCCACCAGCCACTTGAGCTATCTACTCCCGCAACCTTCACTGAGCTACGAGAGCCACTCAACCTGATTGAGAGTAGTCATCATTAGGCTTGACACATGTTGTCATCACTAGACGTGACACATGTTGTCATCATGCTCATTTAACCCACTATATGACATATGGCCAATTATACCACAAGAACTAGTGAATTATATTTCTATACACTCTCATAGTCTGTAGATTCATCCTCCCTGGCATGGTTTGTTAAGCAGATTGTCTTTAGCATGCATACTGCATGGTATGCAACATGTTCTGTGAATGTGAGAGCGGGAGGGAGACAGGTAGTGTACGGTCCTGAACAAGCAACCATGGTATTGTTACCACACGTGTGGTAACAATACCATGGTTGCTTGTTCAGGACCACAAATTGCTGATTCAGAAATACACGTGAGAAAGTTACACCACCCCCTTATCGCAACATCACAAGTTTAGCTATTACAGTCATGGCATTCCGATAGTTAATTATGCTACTGGGTAGATCATTTGCTCGTACGCGCCATTTATTCCATCTGTTATTTCTTGTACCAGACAGAACTAATTTAAAGCTTCATCTATTCGAGGGGCAACCGCACTCCTGGTAGCCGTTGCAACGCCGGCTCCGACTCGCTGTAGCGCAAGCTAGCTAAGTATCGCAGTTAGTTCCAATTGACGCACATGCCACGTGGCAACCACGCTCAGTCGATCGCTAGTAATGGCGGCCAAAGGAAGACACGAAGTTATTACAGCACTTACAACTTTGCCAGCACGGTCAGTCAGGCATGTAAGCGTCAGTGAACGACAGCGATTGCGGCTGTGTGGTCAGAATCTTTGTGGGGCCTTCGTAAGACTGTACTGGCAACCAACGTCGAAGAGAGCGATCGAGCAATGGCGGCCGACGGCACGACAAAAGCGCTTGTAGCTATCTCCACCACCAAGGTGAGTTTCAGCACAATTATTATGCGTTTGTCTTACTGCATGATAGCGATCACGACGGTGTAGTCAGAATTTTTGTAGGCCTTTCCTGCGAGCTATGAGGTTTGATTATTTAATTAATTAATTATTTCGAGGGGCCACCGCACTCCTGGTAGCCGTTGCAACCCCAATGCGACTTGCCGTAGCGCAAGCTAAGTATCGCAGTTCGTTCCAATTAACGCACATGCCACATGGCAACCACGCTCCGTCAATGGCAGCCAATGGGAAGACAAGAAACTATTACAGAGCTCACAACTTCGCCAGCACGGTATGCAAGCGTCAGTGAACGACAGCGATCACGGCCGTGTGGTCAGAATCTTCGTGCGTCTTTCCTAAGAGATGCACTGGCAACGAAAGAGAGCACCCGGACAATGGCGGCCAACGGTAAGACAAAAGCGGTTGTATCTCCACCACCAAGGTGAGTTTCAGCAAGGAAATTGTACGCTTGAGTCACTGCATGATAGCGATTACGATGATGTAGTCAGAATCTTTGTAGGCCTTTCCTGTGAGCTGTGAGGTTATTTACATTACGCGGCACAATTTTTCCCCTACCAGGAGTGTAAAGATTATTTACGCGGCACAATTTTTCCCCTACCAGGAGTGTAATATATAGCTAGCTACCACATTGGTACATTGATTTATGTAGCCTCTGTCCATTAGTGACATAAACATTCATATATATATAGGGGAAAAAAATTCACAACGTCTAACTTATGCCTTTATGACAACTTACCATTCATCTTCAAGTGTTTTCCTGGCCAAGAAGACTCCTGGTAGGTATCGCGAAAAACCATCGCGAAAGTACCGCACCAGAAAGTTTCTAAACCGCCCAAATCAGTTTACTTCTTCTTTCTTCAGACAGGCTAGGTCAAAACTGTCTGACTCCCTCATGACGAAATCTCCATCTAGGATAAGATCTGAAATGGAAATGTACATGTCATGTCCTGCAGAAGCGTTGATGTAGGATTCCTCTGTTCCATCTCTCTATATATGTCTTCATTCCATTCCTGCTCTCATTCCTATTCTGTCCTGCAGGGTTCTATATGTCTCCTATTGTGTTCCTATTCCATCACTCTGTTCTGTTCCTGTTCCACCACTCTGACTTCTCTTTTAGCTACATGAGGCCAGCTGAGCCAAGTTTGTAATGTGCATAAAGAGATGTAAGAACTTGTTGTCCAGTTGCCTCTGATACATCTTACACTGAGGAATAGTCTGCCTTACACGTAAGTGAAAGGATAAAACCTAATACCAATACAAATCTGAGAATAACATGAACAGGACTAGTGCTATACAACTTCATCACACCTGAATATAATGTTTTAATGTACTAAAGTCCACAATTTCTACAGATAGATTCTGTATTCTAAGCATTCACATACATACACTTGTACTAGTCTGCAAGTTATTGAGTGAGCCCTCTGTATGCATGCTGTCCATTTTGTTCTACGGTGGAAGAGGTATGTTGTGCGTGAAAGTTTTCTCGCCTGCTCCGAAAATGTAATCAACAGTCACGCATGGCAGTTGTTTAATCTGCTTAAGCTTGTCCACAAACCCTCTCCAAGAGCCCCACGCTTTTTCATTGTCTCCATCGAGTTGTCCGTTACGAAATGCTACCTTAATGGCCTCGACCATCTCCTTCTTACACAGAATCCACTCGCTTAGACCACAAACTGCTTTAACTCGGAATGAATCTCTTGCACTACCTACAAACGCATTGGTGAACTCCCTGCTAGCTGGTCGCCCAATGGCATTTCTGATGTGCTGCTCAGCTTCATTGCGTTCTGCCTCCACCATTCTCCCTGCAGGAACCCAATATTGCATTATAAAAAGAACTTCAGTCTCCAATTTTGCAAATTGAATGACTTCTTTATTTGCCATATCTCTTCTAATGGGAGATTCCGTCAGACAATGGAAGTCAGGGGACTCACTCTGTGCATTGAAAGCTTGTCTAATTTGCAATAGTCGTCGTCCTGGCTTGTTTGAAGCACCCACTTTTACAATCTTGTAATTGTCACTACATACGAAGGGAAATTCTAGTGCATACAGACAGTCAAGACCAGGACCACGATTATACCGAAGAGGGATGGAAATTGTCTCGCTGTCTCTGTGTGTGGGGGGAACTGAAGGACTGTGGGAAGTGGGCACTGAAGGACTGTGGGAAGTGGGCACTGAAGGACTGTAGGAAGTGGGCACTGAAGGACTGTGGGAAGTGGGCACTGAAGGGCCGTGGGAAGCGGTTGGTCCTTCATCCTCATCATCACTTGAATCTTCAATAATAATTGAGATGTGTTGAGTTGGCGGAGCTTGGTAAGAGCTCCCTGGCTGGTGTCCAATGTCTGTCTCCATTGCTTCCGCTTGTGAATTTTCTGGGTTTGCGCTGCTAATTTGACCAAATCTTCGCCTGTCGAACACTTGAACTGCTGTGTAAGGTTGTTGACATGATTGAGTGGCCAATGCTTGTTGTGATATCCATGAGGGAGATGATGTAATTGTGCCAAGTGTCGTCACGTTGCATCCAGCTGTGAGATCTATGGGATGTTGTTCGGACATTATTGCTACTTAACTTGTATGGAATACTGTACTCTTGAAGCCTGTAGTGAATGGGGGAAGCGGATAAGGGAATCAAACTGCACTAACCAGATGTGATTTGGCTGAATTGAATCTCAGGTCTGTTTCATATTTTCTTATCCCCTCCTCCTTTCCTCCCAATGACAATGACATGGTAAGGAAACGTTCTCTAACACCTCACCATCTGAATCTCATAGATGACCCTTCAAACTGAGCAACAGTTAGGTTTACGTATGTGCTTCAATTACTAGTTTGACATTCCTTTGATCTAATCTCCTTTCTTCCCCCACCCTTCCAAGAGGAGTGGGCCACTAGCAGTCTGATGGCATGGAATGCATCTAGACTAGCTATAGCTGGAAATAAATACTCACCTGTTCTCTGTCTTAGGTCAATCCAGTCGTGCAACTGACTCTGTTATTAGCTCTTGCAGTGTGATTAATGCGTTGTCATGCCAGCACATACTTGTGTTCTATGAATATTGTAATAGCAGAACTCTAAACATAGGCTAATGATACTCCTACTGTAGTACTGAATGAAGGTTATGACTCAACTTATCATGTGTGATCATGCCTCCAAATTGCCATATAAGGTGCATTGATGCGAGTAGCTAAACTCGATCCCAATAAAGCTATGCACATGAATAAGATTGTGCATTGTGTTTTTCTTTGGCCTGCTGTGGGTGACTGCTCTGGTGATGTAAGTAATCTTTAATGTCACCAACTCCACGTCATGCATTAAGTTCAGCACATTGCTAGCTGTGTAGTAACTGGAGGGACAAGGTTCAGGAATTACGTGCACATTCTACAACAACATAATTATAGCAGGGAAGAATGTTGGGCCCTAGTACCCAATGTGATATATCCACATGTTGCTTAGCAGTCCTGTGGATTTGAATGAATCATTTGTTTACACCAAACTGCAGTTGAGTCACTGAGAGTTTCGTATTACTTTCTGTAATTCCTCTACAAACTGACCATATGAACCCCAAATATGTTTATCGTCTGTCAATGGCCTCACAGTCCCATGAAGTTCACCATTGTCGTATGCACATCTTAAGGCTTCCACTGTTTGAGTATCACACATAATCCACTCAGTTGGGGCGCAGTTGTGGTTAATTTTCTTAACCTTTTCCGCAGCTTCTTCAGGAGTGTCTGATGTATTCTTGATTGCTTCTATTAAAGAGTCGAAAAACTCATCACTGAGAGATTTAGCCATTATCAGATTTCTAATGTCAGACTCCGCTTTTTCATGTTGAATTACCTGCATCTGAATCCTAGAAATGAATATGATCTTTTCCGCCGTTGTACTTCTATTAAGGCAGATTCCATCAGTAAGTTTTAGCTCTGTAGATTGGCCTCGAAGTATTGCATTGAATCCACACCTTATCTTTCCAAATCGTTGCTGTGGGTCCACACTTACACCAACTTTGACTACTTTGCGGTCATTGGGGCACTGAAATGGAAGGACGATTGCATATAGATACTGTTCAGTGTATTTTTCGTAGTCCTTCCTTCTGAACTGTCCACCAGTTTTAGATTTCCTTTTGCTAGGAGATGAAGTTGTAGAACCTTGTGAAGGATCGGGTGATAACCCTCGTTTTCTTCTTCGTTGGGGAATGTCTCTGTCGATTGTTCCCTCTGCTGGTCTTACGTCATTTCCACTTGCATGTTGTTTGTCCTCCAGTGTAACAACCACTTCTTTGTTTTCTGTGCAGTCCATACCACATTCCTGTATACCAGGGGTGTTTGGCCTGGGGCCTTGCATGACATTGTTCAGATCTTCTGCTGGTTCTTGGTCACTCGTGCTTGCTTCTTGTCCACCCTCCACCACAACAGGCCCCATCAGGTTTACGGTGCATTCCAACTCTCTTTCCAGCAGCCTTCCCTCTCCCTCAAGACCTTGAAACCCCGAAGATAGAGACAGTGGGACAAGCACCTGTCCCTCGTCCTTATCGTCTACTGTGATGGGTTCTGATTGATCTTTCCATGTAATTTCTTTGCTCATCATCTCCCTTTTTGACACCTGCACAGCGCTGGGGGTCTGATTTTCTATACACTCCGCTTGGGACGGAATTTGTGTTGGCATTTTTACATCTTCCAACAGCCTTCCCGTTCCCTCAAGACCTTGAAGCTGAAATTTTGGAGACAGTAGGACCGGCGGCAACAGTCTCTCATCCTCATCATCACTGGAATCTACATTTATGACAACTGTGTTGGAGTCTGATCGATCGTTCTGTGTAATTTCTTTGTTCGTCATCTTCTTTTGTGACACCTGCACGGTGCTGGGGGTCTGGTTTTCTATACACTCTACTTGGGGTGGAATTTGTGTCGGCACTTTCACCTCTAGGATTGACCCTTCTCTGTTGTCACTTTGTCTACATTCTCTTCTTGTGTCACTTGCACATTGCTCGGTCTCTGGCACAGAGTAATTCGTCTGGTTTTCTACATGTGGTGGGATTTGTTTGTGCACGTTCATCTTTCCCAACAACTTCACTGCTCCCTTAAGACCTCGAGACTGCAAGGACCTGGACAAGGACATGGACAGTAGCTTGCTTTCAAAATCTGGACGCATGGTATTAAGTGTTGACCTTTGTGTACTTTCCACATTCATTTCACGTGCTGGCCTTTCTATCCATTCTTGCTCTGACTTCCCGTGTGAGACTGCGTCAGATGTTTGTATACCAGGCATGTTTGGTACAGGACCTTGTGTGACATTGCTCCAACCTGCTGCTGGTTCTAAGTCCCTCCCACTTGCATGGCATTCAGAGTGTATCCGGTGCTCCTGGTCTGGTGCTTTTGTACTAGACAGCAGCATACGGTTCTCACTGGGTATAACCAAGCCAATTGCAAGGCCTTGATCAGAGTGAACAAGC
This sequence comes from Axinella damicornis, assembly GCA_963931865.1. Lineage (NCBI taxonomy): Eukaryota > Metazoa > Porifera > Demospongiae > Axinellida > Axinellidae > Axinella > Axinella damicornis. Next base: position 2,889,565 of record OZ007518.1, read on the forward strand.
ACCGCAAATGCAGAGCTTGCATCAGTTCCATTCGTATGTTTGCATTCAGGGATCACCGAATCCTTCTGGTTTAAAGTACAGTCTGTTGTGGTTTGTCGCTCACAACTGTGATCTGATGGGGGTCCTTCTGGTCTTACACTACTTCCACTCGCATGTTGGTCACCTTTCTGTTTTTGGTTTTTAGTCCGTCGTGTGTCCAACAATGGAGGTTTTGATGCAGGACCTTGAATGACATTGATTTTTCCATTAGGAGGTTTTGACACGTGACCTTGAATGACATTAATCCTCAGAGATGAAGCTGTAGGTCCTTGTGATGGACCTGGCGATAAACCCCGTATTCTCTTTCCTTGAGAGATGTCTGTGCTATTGATTTCCTCTGCTGACTTCACATCATCTCTACTTGCATGCTGGTTGTCCTCCGGTGTGACAGACCCTTTGTTTGACACGGGGCGTTGTGTGATGTTATTCAGATCTTCTGCTGGTACTGGGTGACTACAAGTTGCTTCTTGTTCACCCTCCAGCATGACAGACCCTGTTTGGGCCCTTTGGGGTACCATATGGCTTTGTGTGTTCTGCTCTTCCAACAGCCTTAAGCTTCCCACTCCTCCAAAACCTTGAAGCGATGAAGGCAGTGGGACCGGCACCTGTCCCTCGTTCTCATCATCACTTGAATCTAGTGTGATGACTTCCTGAGATCGATCTTTCTGTGGAATTGTGACTAACTCTTCTGATTCTCTTTGGCTGTACGTACCTTCTGTGCCCAGCACTGGACAGTTTGACACAGGGCCTTGAACGACATTGTCCAGACCTTCCATCGGCTCTGGGTCCCTCCCACTTGCGTGTTCAGTCTGGCTATCCGAGTCTGAGTCACTGTCAGAGTCATGGACCATTATAGGACTTTCTTTGTCAGACATTTTGGCTTCTTCTTTCTGTAGCTATTTAGCTAAAAGGTAACAGAATTGGCAGTTTAATCCTGGGCACTGATGTATGACTGCTAGGAGGCCTACACATGGTTAGTCCATGTGTAGCTATTCAAGTAGCTATCCCACACCAGAGCTAGCTAGCTACTTACCTTCAAGTTGGTAACAGCTTGAAGTCAAACTCCAATGGCATGGCTAGCCAACAGTTGTATATACTCCAATAGCCGTGACTATCATGAATGTCGTCAGATGCATTGCTTCACGTTATGAATCTATTTTGTAGCAAATATTTGGCATTCTTTATATCTATCAGTCAATAGCCTGTTTAAAATTCATACTCCCCCTATGTAGCTAGTAGACATGCATGTGCCACTGCAAAAAGACAAGGGTTGCTTAACTGAGCTTGCATGGTTACCTGAATTCAGTGAGTCGCAATCACAAATTATAGCAGCTCAAGACAAGTATATGTAGTTCCCAACGCTCTTTTTGGGATTCGTATACAGTGTGTCATGCATGCAGGTTGAGAGGTAATTACAGATAAATTAATTATGTACCTTGCTTGCGGAGCTTTTAGGAGAGTAGGGGGACACTGTTGACAAGCACGGGGACACATTGCAAGCACGGGGACACTCAAGTTAACATTCTTGAGGGAAACTTGTTGAGCAGGTGCATTGGTAACAAGCATGGCAAATCAGGCCGGGCATTTTGTAATGCGTGTCACTCAATTTAAGCATCTACCCTAGCTGCACCAGGAATTGGTTGCAGTCTACCAACCCGCCTCACTTCATATGCATGTCCTGTAATGAAGTATGATGATAATTATGATATGATAAAAGTGTAAAAAAACATTCAAATGTATGGAGATGTAGGGATAGCAGAACAGCAAAAAGGAAGGAAACAAGCAGGGATGATGGCATAAACAGTTAAGCCCCATCTTACATATAACTTTCCACATACAGTGAGAAACGTATGTAGGGTGTTGTATACTGAACTGTTTTATGCCATCATCCCTGCTTTTGTTTCCTTACTTTTTGCTGTTCTGCTATCCCTACATCTCCATACATTTCTTATGTGTTTTACACTTGTTTACCTCATTTTTGTAGCAGCATACTTTACTCCGCACACAGTACACAATTTTGAGTTCAAAGTTCAAAGTTGCTCTACGCATGCGCACATATGAAGAAAATGGCGTCGCACATGAAGCCATAGTTATTGAGTGGGCGGTTTCAAGCGCCTCGTGAGACTTCGAAGTTGCCAAAAAGCGATGGGGTCGTGCACTGCTCAGTGTAAAATGCTGCTGTTTTGTGCAAACACCGTCGTGAGGGAGTCAGCCAAATTTGAACTAGACCGTCTGAAGAAAGAAGAAGAAGAAAAACCGATTTTAATTTGGCGGTTTGGCGACTTTTTGGTGCGGTACTTTCGCGACGCTTATTCACGACACTGGGAGTCTTCTTGGCCAGGAAACACTCGAAGATGAATAGTAGGTTGTCATAAAAGCTTATTTGCCGCCCGTTTTTGAGATTTCGAGAGATTTTTAAAGATTTTTTGTATTAGCTTACATTGCGTGTCCGTTGTATCTCTACATACAGAGTCTATACCGACTCTATAATTATAGCCTACATATCACTCACATTTCGTTCGACGTCAGATGTGACGGGTTTCATTACAATGAGAGAAAAAAACACCTGAGTGATATTATGGGCTAGTAAAATTAATATACTTTGCCCAAGCTAGCTACAACAATAATGATTGGCTATACTATAGCACAGTAATAATGAGTGGGACAGCTAACTATGCAAGTTTGCTGCAGCGCTACAGTGAGGGGTAAAGAAAGAAATCGTATACTATAGTCTTGAGGAGGCAGTCGCAACGACAATGTCATGCTTCTACGGTCTTGGCGATCAGCATGCCCACCATCGTCATCAGCAGTGTGAGAAACACCTGCTGTGTCAGTGCCTTCGAGCCCGCACGCTGGAAGATGTATTCGTAGTCAATATCACTTGACGTTTCAACATCAATGAGGAAGATGCAACTGAATGAGATCTGATTTGGTGCGTTGTCGAGGTTGGCTGCTCCACTCAGACGTACTGTTCCTACTGCTCCAACAAAAGTACCGGTCGCTTCCAAGATGCCAAGACCATCTACTGCTGTCGTTGGCGGGAAAACGCCAGTGAGGTGTGTGTAGGCCGTGGGAGCTGCTGTAGCTGTTGCTGGCAAAACTGAAGCGTACCTGCATAAGGAAATCCACAGGGAAAACGTTTACTAAGTAAACGTAGAAAATGGTACAAAAACATGGTGACATTGCAGGAGAGTATGACTTTTTATCGTAGCATCAAAAAATTTTACCTGATGTAAGACCATTGCTTGTACATGCACCAATCAATCTCTCCATTTGTGCAATAAACAAAATCTCAACAAACAACATTACTGTACCACAGATTTCAATTTAGCACACTTTTGTACCATTAGTAATTTGGACATTTTTTTCCTGTGATCAGTATCATGTAATAATGACATTGTATATAGCTACCGCTGGTAGTAGTAGTAGTCATGATAGTTATAGCTATACTGTAGTGTAGAGTGAGCTCAAACTTACGAACGGACAGTGAGGGTACCGGCGGTGTCCTCGATCATAAAAGTGGTTGTCGTTGTCACGTTTATGCCTCCTGCGCAGTCTGGAGCAGCAGCAGAATCGTGCAGGCAGTCACGCGCAATTCCGATTCTCTGATTCGTACAGAAGTCGAAAAGGGGGATGTCGTAACAGTTGCCTGAAAGGCCGAACACCGTCTGATTAGGCTGGTTCGTTACAGTCCCTGCTGCCACAACTGGGCGTCTATACGACCCAGCGCTGACTCCAAGGGGCAGCATTGCTAGCGCTGTTAGCGCCATTGCTACCAGAAAAGTAGCCATTGCTGGGTTGCGCATGTTGATCACGGTGACAGTACCGTGGCTCGATGTGTACAAAGTATATATTGAGCTAATTGGAAGACTTAGAGCTGCCGGGCAATAAGTGTCGACTAGCAGTCTCATCGCGCGACGTGCGTGCGCGTCTGATTCTGGTTCTGAGAGCTACGTCATAATTATTGTCGCGATCACCCACTTTTAACATCGCCAAGTTTTATTTCTGGCCGTTTCACCATTTGTCAAGTACAGTACTCGAATTCTGTGTGGTTCTTACTTAGGTTGAGTACACTTATTCTGTGTTGTAGTGTAAATTAGCTACTGTAGCACTCGCATAATAGCTATACTTATGTTTCTCAAACTCATCAACGTGTGGAGTCCCCTGTGGATGGGGTTGCAAGCCTGTGTGGGTCAACTGTATACAAGCCATTCTCTGACTGATAACGGTAGCTAGTAATAGCTACTCTCACTATCCACCGCCACAGCCTTCAGCACAGTTATATACACAACCAGTCCAATAGCTCAACAGCCATAAGTCTAGCAGGAAATTTTGTAAACTGCTGGCTGCAGCCAGGAGCCCATAACAAGATGAAGTGTCCAACCGTGCCTAGCATCATAGCCACAGAACATGTTCATTCATTGAAACTGCAGCACCTTAACCGTGCCCTTATTTGGACCCTCTTAATGTAACAAGAGCCGGGCGCGGCAGTACATGCATGAATAAAGCCATAGTATCACTTTAGTGTGACCGCAGTACGGATTCCCACTTGCGTATATACAGCAGACTTGTTCTCATATAGTTGGATGCTATAATACTTTTCATTATATGGGCTTATTTCTGCTGCAGCAGATGTCATGTGATGTGTTTACTGGAAGAGTCGGTAGCTACACTTGGGCAGTTTGTGACCAGCAGTCACGTTCTCCTTGGAATTTACATTATGGTGTACATGTATGCAGGACTAGGCAAAGATAATTCTGCATGCATTCAAAGGAGGACATTCTTCACCAATATATGGTACCATACCACATACCATTAACACTAAGCTTAAGATTGGATTTCACAGTAAAATTCCAGCATGCAGCACACAGTTGCTGTGTATGCAAGTGTACGACACCATGACAGGCAGTCATGTGCTATCACATGGTTGAGAGTGGCCACTGCAGTCATGTGCTATCAGTGGCCACTGCAGCTGGGCTAAGTTCGGTCATTGCATTGTACCTATGCGAAATATTCTTCAGAAGGGTAAACGGTCAATGCTATATTTAAAGTGATGAAAGGTGAGAACAGTAAATAATACCACCAGGTACCTACCTATATATGGTCTCCATACCACATACAATTACTGCATTTCACATTAAAATTCCAGCATGCAGCACACCGTTGCTGTTGTACGCAAGTGTACAGCAACGTAACAGGCAGTCATGTGCTATCACATGGTTGAGAGTGGCCACTGCAGTCATGTGCTACAGCTGGGCTAAGTTCGGTCGTTGCATTGTACCTATGTGAAATATTCCTTAGAAGGGCAAACAGTCAATGCTGTATTTAAAGTGGTAAAAGGTGAGAACAGTAAATACCACCACCAGGTACCTACCTATATATGCCATGGTCTCCATACCACATATACCATTACTGCATTTCACATTAAAATTCCAGCTTGCAGCACACAGTTGCTGCTGTACGCAAGTCTACAACAACGTAACAGGCAATCATGACGTCGATCGACTGCTATTATATACATGGTTGAGAGTGGCCACTGCAAGCAAGTGGGCGCGCGCAAACCGCCACTGAGTTTGGCTGTTGCAGTGAACATATGTGTGCCAATATGTCTTTAGAACAGTGAACAGTCAACATTACATTCCAGTAGCATAGCAGTTGCTGTTGTATGCAAGTGTACAACACCATGACAGGCAGTCATGTGCTATTATACATGGTTGAGAGTGGCCACTGCATGCTGTCATGTGCTACAGCTGGGCTAAGTTCGGTCATTGCAGGCTATAGCTACCTATGTGAAATATTCTTCAGAAGGATAAACGGTCAATGCTGTATTTAAAGTAGTGAAAGGTGAGAACAGTAAATACCACCACCAGGTACCACCTACCTATATATGGTCTCCATACCACATATTATACCATTACTGCATTTCACATTAACATTCCAGCATGCAGCACACCGTTGCTGTTGTACGCAAGTGTACAGCAACGTAACAGGTAGTCATGACGTCGATTGACTGCTATTACATGGTTGAGAGTGGCCACTGCAAGCATGCAAGTGGGCACTGAAACCACCACTGAGTTTGGTTGTTGCAGTGAACGTGCATACCAATGTGAAGTATTCTTTAGAACAGTGAATGGTCAATTCCAGTCACATTACATTCCAGCAGCATAGCAGTTGCTGTTGTACGTATTCTTTAGAACAGTGAACAATCCATTCCAGTCACATTACATTCCACTGATTCCAGCAGCATATGCAGCATGGCGCACAGTTGCTGTTGTACACAAGTGTATGTACACCTTGACAGGCAGTCATGTGCTATTATACATGGTTGAGATCGAGTGGCCACAGCAGTCATGTGCTATCAGTGGCCACTGCATGCAACTGGGCTAACCACCACTGAGTTTGGTTATACCAATGTGTAAATTGTAGTCAAAGTGGTGAAGTAGCTATGTGTATTGTGAAGGAAGCTTTAGAATAGCAAGTAAGGTGTCACCACAAAGAATTACTAGCTAATTGCATTTGGTCAAAGAATGACATTCTTCACCAATATGGGTTTCATACCAGATACCACCAACCAGTAGTCCAGTACACACACAACTGTTGTTGTATGCCAATGTACAACAACATGCAGTCATGTGCTAATGCATGGTCGAGAGTGCCCACTGCAACTGCATGGCCAAAATTCGCTTGTATTGTTTTTTGTAGTCTATACCTAAATAGGTTGGATATTCTTTAGAACATTAAACGGTCAATTCCAGTTTTTAAATTGATGAAGTATGCTATAGAACAGCAAGTATGGTGTAAGAATTACCAGCTAATTACACTTGGTCAAAGAATGACCTTCACCATTATGGATACCATCAACAAGTAGTCCAGTGCACACCTGGCCTGTTGTCGTATACAACTGTACAACACCATGCAGTCAGTCATGCGGTCGAGAGTGCCCAGTGTCCACTGCAACTGCATGGCCTAACAACCACTGAATTCACTTGATTTGATTTTGATTCAGTTAGCACTGAATACGAATATTCTGTAGAGCAGTGAAATTAACGATGAATTTAATGTGCATTGTTAAAATTACCTGCAGGCAGTATGCATGTATTGGTACATGCACAAGTACGTGAAAAATGCCTTAGAACAGCAAATATGGTGCTGCACGCAAACATGACTAATTATACAAGCTAATTGTGGTCTCCTCTGATATGGGTTCCATTACAGCCTCGTATCCAGGGCTCCACCCAGACTTCATCTCCGAGCACATGGAGAAAATCTTCCATGGAAGGCAGCCAGGGAATACATTAATTGCTAACCTTACGTTTGCAATTAATGTAGCTAATTCCATAGTGACAATGTTATATATGAGGAGCAGCAATAATAAGTAATGATAGGTTATAATTATCCGTTGGATTCCTGAATTCTTTTCCCATTAGTACAGTTCATTCATGATCAGCATGTAGCTATCATCTTCGTAGGTACCAGACTTATAGATGGCAAACACCAACCAGAGAGCTCCTTCCAGCAATGCCGTTAATGATACGTACACTTGAGACTTGATCTCCAGAACTCACGTAAGTAGGGGTCAAAGGTGTGGATTGTCCCAATTTTCGGGGACCCCTGCCTTGGACCGGATCTGGAAAGTGGCACAGCATGCACACACCAGCAATGCAGACCTGCCAGCTGATTAGCTACTGTGATACTCAGAGTATAATTCGATCTCAAAATTCAGGAATCTCACTGCTCTATATAGCCTAAACTACACATCCATTAGATTGCCTTATGGATGTCAACGCAAAATCTCATCCTTGTCTGAGGTAACTAGTTGCATGGTAGCTCTGGCAATGTGCATGCATGGTTGTTGAGAACCAGAGTGCCAACTGCCCAAGCTTCATGCAGGGGACTGCGTCCCATTTGAACCCCAACATCAAATCCCCCAGTTGCAATTGGAGAGGGGGTGTGTCGAAAATTGCTCTGGCTCCAAAAGTTGGCCCATAAGCCCACGAGCCAAAGGTAGAACTATACGCAGTTTCTGTTCATGCACAGTTGCAGTGGGGACTCGAATTTTAAGACCATGTACCATCTGACTCATGGTTGTGTTGTGGTACACTTGTGTGGTAACAAAAATTTGGAAAGTGATACTTTTGCACATTTACTAGCTACATGAAGCCCCGATATCTGCACTAACTAATAAAAATAGCTGGATTACACAAGATTCAGTGAAAATGGCATACGACCAGCTTGCAAGTACTATTGCACTCCCCGAAATGCATGCTGTCTCATAGTACTTTCCTCACCTTCAGCTTGGGAAAATACCTACATAATCGTGCAATAGCTCGGCATATTGTGGTTTCATCAAGAGTGTAGTGTATTCATGGACTATACTTACCAACGCACTGTTTGTTGCACCTTGTGTGGCAGTATTGGTCATCAGATAAGAAAGGTCGTGACTTGCTATCTACCACTAGACATGTGTGGACTGACCTATAGAGTGCTTGCGATTGACGTCACCGGCCGTAAAACAACCGAAACGCCCTCAGTTATACTCTGTTTCTCTCATAAGACCGTATGGCAAAAAGCAGTAATTTCTACAATGATCTTAGAAACACAAGCAGCTCGGAACTTACGAAGTAGCTACTACTGTGTCAACTGTCGCTGTAGCGCAGTTACCATGCCGATTAGATCGAGCAGTTATGCGACCTTGAGTGCAAGTGAGTCAATAGTTTTCGTTCAGCTGCCATTGAATTCTATGTTCTTTTGCCATACGGAAGTACTCAGCCATGCACGTGGTTTTGTGACGTAAGCAAGAACCGGACTGGAGATTGAGAATAGACAGAGCCTGTGCTGTGATCGGAACTGATGAAATAATCATTGCTTGTTGTCAACAAAGTAACAGAACAGCTACTTTCGCTTTGCATGCTTTCACAATCAGTACACACAGCTGTTGTTTCTTTTTGTACAAACTGAAAGGTAGTACGAACAAAGGGATGAAGTTATGTGTGATGTGAATGAAGTGCTTCCATATATATATCAGGTCTATGTATACTCAAGGCTGTGTATGGGTGGGCAGATACATGCATGTATTACGGTGTGAAGAATAGGTACAGTATGAGCAGTTGTGAGCATTGGTGTGAAATACATGCACATATGTATCACCTCTTGTGCTAGTCCTCCCCACCCATGTATCAAACAAACTCACAAGGCATGAAAGCACTAGTTACATTTGGAGCTATCTGTTAGTCAGTCTAGTCTACGTAATCATGCATCTCAGAAGATCGGCCTCCAACTAATTATAACTGAACTGCATGAAGTTCCTGTCATATTTCACCTGTTCGTTTGATGTTCCCTTTAATTCTGTTTTGCTGCATGCATGATATGAGACTACGCACAATTAAGTTAATTAACAAGATGACTGATCAAGATATGTGGAGTACATGTAGTTCGGGGAGAACTGGAAGTAGGAAAATTGGTTAGGCTAACAGTGGATGACGAAATTTAATGACCGGTTACAGATTGCAGAACTATATACGATTCTGAATGGTGAATGAAAACAGCAGTTGAGTGGGAGATAGATTTGAACTTGTGAAGTGACTCCTACTGATGGTGAATGTGTGCAGTGAAAACGTCCCCTATTGATGATCTGCCATAGAGTTTCGCGAACGTTTCTGCACAGGTGAAAGCAAAATAGTGATACACATGAGATGTTTCCTGCACAATGCAATCAGCATGTTGGTCTCTCACAGGGCATAAATAGCAAGTCATGCTATCCTGTCATGCTTGTGGGGACAGAGATAAGGATTCCACATAGCACTGTATTGCTATTCAATGAAACAAATAATGTGGTGGTCTGTGACAGGACAATTTAATCAATAACACCCAGTCTACTGAGAAGCAGACAAGCATCAAACTACTATCAAACATAATTTATGTGTACTACAGCTATCCGGACTGTATTCAATAGACATGCACAGTTTCTGTGTTGGTGAACTGCTATCAGACGTCCTAGGTCTAATTGATAAATACCTTACTAAGTTTACTAATTAGCTTCAAAACTCATGCTGTCACTTTAAATGTCAGACTGTGTACTGGTTATTAAGTACTCACAGAGTTAGGCTGGTCGCGAGATAAGCCGTTTGGTCTCTTGAGAGACAATCTCCTGACCTCTGAACTTGAGCAGTCCATGCTCTCCGCTTCAGTATCAACACTGCAGTGCAAAACAAAGATAAAATGGCCAATGAATTGTGAATCCACTGCCTGAATGACATTCTTGACTGACTCAACACAGACATGACAGATGACAAGCTAGAGCACCTCAAATTGAGCCAAAAGCAAATTGTAGACAGGTTTGTAAGGGATATATTAGTCTCGTTCCCAGACCCTCAATACGCGCGGAAGAGGGTCTGGGCACGAGACTAGGGATATATATGAGCGCAAAGTGTGAGAAGAAGATCGTCCGTGATTTTTTATAACTAAGAATTATGTACATACTGGAGCTAGTTAACTGGTAATTAGCAGTGGGTTCAGGATCAAACTCTTCCTAACGAAGGTAACTGCCTTCTAGGTATTTATTGCAGCGGAGATAATGAAAGGGGTTGGAAATGCTCATATGGTCATGACACCAGTATAAGGGCAGTGAAGTTATATGATCTGATCTTCTGCTCAATGGTACACATTCACTGACAGGTAAAGGTTGTCTTGGCCGCATCGGAGATGCGGAGCAGAGGTATTTCAGACAACTAGTCTGGACAGACGTAGCACTCAGATAGCAAATGATTGTAACTACCTCATGGTATATTCAACAGGGAATCTCTCATCAGTGATATCCCTGAAGGTATGTTCCAAGCATTTAAAATACAATGTGCAAAAGGTTTCGATCCATGGCAACTAGCCACCAATGTTATCTGCGAACTTGTACACTGTGGAGCATGGGGTGTTCCATAATGTACTCAAGCGTTAACATTCAGTATTACCTACAGCTAACACAGATCTATATATTTCTGGCAAACTTGCATCTGGCCGTTTATTCGGGTTGCAGAAAAGCTAGTTTGTAGTCTCTGCAAGTGTTCAGCAACATCCCATTTCCCTAAACAGCTACTCATGAGGTTTTAGAACAATCCCCACTGGCAGGTGATGCCAGAGGAACTCAAAGTTTATACTGAAGTCAGTTAGTAGTATCTCACCCTACATGAAACACTCCATTTGATTGCAACTGATTCCAGGATAATCGTAATACTATATTAACAATTCCTCAAGTGGGAATGGCTCGGAAACTTCAATGGAGTGCAAAGTTCACACAGCAGCAGAGGAAGCAAACCTTGGATCAACATACAGTTTCCCTCTCCCTCCCTTAAAAGGCGAATCTTAATTGACCCCGTATACTAAGGAGTCGCTACGCATTCTTCCACATACTATCAGCGGTCAAGCAGTCAATGGCTGAAATACAGCGCAGTCATTACACTCCTGGTATAGAGAAAATTGTGCCGCGTAATGTAATGTAATATAATGTAAATAATTCGTTCGAGCGATAGGAATGGCGTACGAAGATTCTGACTACACCTTCATGATCGCTATCATGCACTGTCCCAACCGTACAATTTTGGTGCTGAAACTCACCTTGGTGGTGGAGATATGAGCGCTTTTGTTTCGCCGTGGACGCCATTGCTCGAGCGCTCTCTCCGACTTCCGGTGGCAGTACCGTTCTTAGGAAAGCACACGAAGATTCTGACCACACGGCCGTGATCGCTGTCGTTCACCGACGCTTACATGCCGAAACTCACCGTGCTGGCTAAGTTGTGAGTGCTGTAATAATGTCTTGTCTTCCTTTTGGTCGCCATTGCTCGTGATCGACTGGTTGCCACGTGGCATGTGCGTTAATTGGAACGAATTGCAATACTTAGCTTGCGTGCGCTACGGCGAGTCGCGACAAGGGTTGCAACGCGGCTATGAATGGTTTTATTCGGTACTTGAGAGCACTCTAAATAATTTCTGATCTTCCCATACAGACTATAGCTATCATGGTACTCAAGTGATGTGTGATAACTGGAACGAACTGTCACACTTAGCTTGTGCTACCGTTTAACCTCGCCTACCAGGAGTGCGGTTGCCCCTCGAATGGTACAAGAGTTATTTTGCGATGGTCAAGCTGTATATAAAAAATGGCGGTCAAGATTTCTAGACCCCGGTTGCAGCTCTGACTAAGGCGTGAATGGGACATGATGGGAGAGTCACCCCCTTGATAATGGTCTGGGAACGACCCTAACCCAACCCTAGCCACACCCCCAACCCATCGCTACAAATAACTGTATAGCATATGGATGCCAAAGTTCTGTCTCTAACGGATTGTCTACTGTCCGCTCACCTTCCGGCTTTAGAGTTTTGGACGCTTTGTTTCGCTTCGCGATCCTCACAGCAGCCTGGTTGTGAGAGTGAACTACCCACGTTGGCGCCATCTATCAACAGCAAACGAGATTTCAGACTTTCTACGAAGTCCGCCAAGAGAGTGTACTTCAGTCCGGACATTGCAGAGTAGAGAAGAAAGAGAAGACAGACAAGCAGCTCGGACTAACAGCTAGAGTCAGGCATGTCACGCATGGCATGGCAGATCTAGAGTAAACATTGTGTTTGGGCGGGAAACCGCACCATATTATTTCCGCCGCACGAGCCCCACCTACCTACAGCAAGGACGGCGCGCGCCGCCGTCGTCTGACACATTGTGTAATAGCCAATGAATAACCAGATAACTCCCACGCAACCACGAACCTGTGCACGTACACACAGGCGAACACTCAAAAGCAGCACGTACACGCACGTAGGCGACATTTGAGACACACTTAATAGGATTATCGACTGCAGAATTCGCATACGCACTTTGTGCAAGCAGCTAGAGCCAGTTGCAAGATGTCAGCAATTGCGAGGTCTGGTAAAACGACTGCAACCGAAAGGGGCGTTGCTAATGGATCTTTGCCAGCCGCCGAGGCTGCAGATGGAAGTCGTATGTTTGTGGACGCACTGAAGCTGGCGATGTGTGCAGGGAGCGGCGTGATATTTGGAATGGCAGCGGAGAAGGGAAAAGGTATTGACTCAGTGGCAGCAATTGTATTACATTAGCACATTGAAGACAAAGAAATGCAGTCATCCCCCCCCCCCCCCCCCCCCCCCCCACACACACACACACACACACACACACGCTCATACACTTTCCCTCAGTGTTTATCCCTGCAGTTATTCAGAATCAGATGACATTCAGTCAGTTCACAATGATCAAGATGTTCCTGTCTGCTGTAGCAGCAGGTGAGGGACGGCAATCCTTGTATGTTTACCAGGTGCATGCTGACATGTTGCTAAGGAGGTTCGACAGTGTTATATTGATAATGACACATTCCTGTGATAGCGTGAAGTGTGTAATCAAGGATAATTTCAAAAATGATGTACGCTGTCTACCAGAGGCAGGAGGGATGCCAATTATGTTAAGTGTGAGTGTGTATAGCTGGCACTGCCACACCATGTGTTGCTGTTATAACCGCGCTTGCATGGACCACGTCCCATTACACAATTATATATGACCATGGCATTGATGTAAATGCAAATGAGTGTGGTGCTATATATATACTCGGTGTCAGTGCAGCTGCACGTGATTCTTATTGCTGGGAAGATTGCTAAAGACTTGCTGATACCTCCCTTACTCTTAGCTCTAAAGTTGCTCTTTGTAAACCAGATGCATTGCCTGCACAAGCCACAACACTCAGTTGGCAAGTTCACAGCAGCTATAGAATATCCACAAAGAGATGTCTCGCTTCTGAATCAATTGCTATTGCAATCAGTACGTCTCCTGCTTAACATGTACACAACACCTTCAACTATACTCTTGTTTGTTTATGCATAGCTCAGAGGCGCAGCGGCGTACAACGGATTGGGAGGAGAGTTTGATTCCCCCCCAGTGATTTCGAATTCCAGCCTGACGGACCTTACACTGCATGAGTGTATATGTCCCATATATCGACATCTAGTTTCTCCCGTGGTATATACATTGTCTTCAGTATATTGGTACAGCCTGACGGACCTTACACTGCATGAGTGTATATGTACCTGCAGTATAGTAACATTTGCCTTCCCATCTAGGCATTCAATTGGCCGGAGTATTATATGAATGATATTGTGTCTCTGGCATGCAGGGCTTGGCAGCTTCATAATACTCAACCTTCTGCCCCCAACTCACAACTTGTTCTCCAACATGAGGGACAGCTTTGGCGGGTGTGTGAAAAGCAAACGAACAGCTGCATTTGTGGTGGGAGGTGCAATCCTGGGAGTGGGCATGACGCTGTCAGGATCAGTAAGTTTCCTCAGGAACTATCTGATTTCTGAATGTCCATGATAGTTTACATAACATAGCTAGCTATACTGTGTACTGCCATGCACACATGCACAGAATCTGATATACAACTCGCATGTTTGTGGCAGTGTATATATAGCTATCTAGATGACAGGTCTCAGATTTACTTACTGCATGACACACATGTTAAAGTAACGTAGAGTGTAGATACGTTTCCTGTCTTACAATTTTGGCATGTATTAGCTATTATGATTTAGATAGCTTCTTAGCTGTTTTGCTGTAGACTGAGCATGGAGTGGCAACTACTGTTGTATGTATAAGAGTGTAATTCCTTCTAGGTATAAAAGGTATAATGCTACTGTTGGATCCCAATGGTAAAGGCTTAAACAATCCCATGCATGCATGTGACATCTTAGTAATGTAAACTCCTCAATGGATGCATATGACCTATACCATCCCATTGCTATTCCTTGTGTCAACACACAGTGCCCTGGAATGGTTCTGGTTCAGCTTGGTGCAGGAACTCAGAATGCATGTGAGTTAGCCTCTGCATAGTAAGTTACATGGTGGTATAAGAAAATTAACCTGTTGTTATTGTTGTACTATATTAGTTGCACATTAGCAGTAATTCTATCCTTGCTTGTTATTATGTTATTTGTAGAGTGCAACATAGAATTTAAGAGGAATGGGGTAATTTCTTTATGTGTAGCATGAACGTATACATTGATTATACAGTTGTGTGGTGTGCAAGGTATGTGTAAATTGAATGCACGTCTTTCCTGTACTCCGGTGTAGTGTATACCTTGGCTGGATGTTTCTCCGGGGCACTACTGTATGGGGCAATCGAGCCAGCCCTCAGTGGAATGCTGTTCCACAAGCAAACTCAGTCGCCGAATGATGTTTGGTGAGTGACAGTTAATGTGTGTTACTGAGCTGTATGGTACATCGACCTGGTTGACATTTTCCACCGTGGCCCATATGTCTTTGTAGGGATGGTAGCCACTCATGTGCACCTCAACAGAACTGATCTGCTATGTGTCATGATACACGAGGTGTGTACACAATGACATGTGACATCTGAAGTGGTAGATAATTTGTCCAGGCTAATACAAACTTTATAACTTCTTGAATCCTATATCCAGCAAAAATCCTTAAGCTATAATGTTGTATACAAGCCAAGTACAGTGGTACTTGATTATTCAGAGTGCCATCTGGGTGCAAATATTCAAAGGCAATATTATTGGCTGTGTGCAAATATTCATGTGTTCTTAGAACTTAAGTTGAATACTAATGCTAGGAATTAAGAGTCATTCTTTTGAAGAAAAAAGTATTCATACTTGTAGGAGATGGTTAAGGTGTGGCAACTTAGGTTGCTAGAATTTTGTAGTATGACATATCGCATAATTATGTGATTCGGTTAGATTGCTTCAACCTGACACCACAGGCTAAATCTAATCATTTGAAAGAGGAATATAATATAATCAGGGGTAGATCCGGGGGGAGCCCCCCCCCCCCCCCCCCCCCCCCCCCCCCCCTGGATCCGCCCCTGCCTTTGGTAATCCAGGTGGCCGATGTACTAGCATGAACAGTCTGTATTCAGCGACAAAAGTGTTCTCAGTTTACTCGTATGTGTATGCAATGAAATTGACATCACTAATTATGCTGTCGGCATGAGATTGTAAATGGATCATACTCACATCTGCTACAACAACGACGACTCCATGTGCAAATCCAAACTCAGGTTGAATATACAATATTATGTGACTAAAAATATAGGGGCTGGCGGAATGTACATATATGGCTATGCCCAGCTAGGCCATACAGTCTCTATCTGCATGATAATAGGCTAATTCTTCATCTCCAAATGCAGGGTGGACAAACTCCTTGGTCGCCCGTACACCCACATAGCAGTTCCCCTGGCCGCTATCTTGGGAGCCATCACTCTGATCATTGAGTATCTTGTGCCATGGACATCTGAAGTCCCAGTAAGTATGTAGCTACTGGCCTTGTTCCCAGGCTGTTTGTAGGAGGAGAAACTACCATCTCTATCCATCCATCTATCTGTCAATCTCAGACTAGTCCGTCAGTCTAATATATGTATGTATGTATGTATGTATGCATGTATGTATCTATCTATCTATCTATCTATCTATCTATCTATCTATCTGTCTGTCTGTCTATACATAAATTACTCATGTTCAATTAGGTGTCTCCAGAGGGAGTAGGACTTTTGGAGCAAAAGAGCTGGTCACCTGTTATTGCAGGTAGGTATCTAATTGGCCCATACAAAGCAACCATTCAAGCACTAACTTTAAATCACTCCATCTCCGTTTCTTTGGTATGTATACAAAAAATGTAGATCATGTAGTGTGAACTGATATGCTTTCGGCCTCTGTGACCAGAAGCCTTCGTTGAAGCAATAGTGCAATGTATAGACCAGGTTTGATCGTGAGAATCGAAATTGCATGATTGTTGAGTGCACTGAAATTAGAATGCGTATAGCTAATGATGAATGCCAAATGTTGAAACAATATCCACATGTGCTAGTAAAAGCAAAGGTGAATAAAAAGAAGAACGGTACAATAAAGAAAACAAATGACCAAACAAACAAGAAAAACACAAAAACCAACAAAACCAACCAGCAAACAAACAAACAAACAAACAAAGGGATAACAATAGATCAATAGTTCATGCCCCCCCCCCCCCCCACGGAAGCACAATTGCCTCTTTGGACGGCCACAGAGAGCCGCTGTACACATGTAATAATGTAACACACAATTTGCCTTCATAACCGGAAGTGTAAATGTTATTACAACGTGACATAACACTATCAAATCCTGTGCTCCTCCTTCATTCCTCGGTTGCATTACGTACCTTGATTAAGATTAATCGTCTCCACTGATATCTCTCCTCTGTGTGCTGATCACAGGGTTGCTTATGGGCTCCCTCCAGCTGAGCGTCGTGCTCTCGGTGGGTGACAGTCTTGGTGGGAGCAGCTCCTACTGCACTGTACTCTCACACACTGGAGGGAGAGCTCTCTCGTACTTCAACTCATTCAGAAGTGGGATTGGAAACTGGTGGCAGGTGAGAATCACTGAGAAACAATACTGAGGATTTCAGGTTGATTGTCCCAGATCCATTCAAGAAATTGGAGCATACACATAAGTATGGCCATAGAAACGGCCTTTATTATGCTTGAAGCCTAAGCTAGCTGGGAATTACAAATTACTAGCTGAGATCAGTTGAACGATTGTCCGTTCATTTACGGCAAGACAGCTAGGCCATATGAACGGTGAAGGCGCACACTCTCATCGGTGCGCATGCACAGAAAATTTGAATGGACAAGCAACATGAATCCTCAGTACAGTCAATTCAGTTCCACCTCCTCAGCCTGCAACGAGCCTGATTACCAGGCTGTTCCCACCTGCAGTCTTTGATTGCTTGCACTGCAAATAGGAGAAGGTATCACAGGACATACTAGCTGTAGATACGGGACTGGACGGGCACTGTTGTCGTCAAAGTTGCTCCGTGATTGCACCGTCTACACGCTGTTCAAGTCTAGTAGAAGCATTCTGTCCGAGGGTTTTGAGGCCAGAGCATTCACAAGACAGCATAATTGTTCAGATGATATGGGCATTTGTTGACATGAACGTAAATTATGCACTCAATCCCCCATGTGTCTACCGCATATGGCCAGATTTCCCAGGCGGGCCTTCTGTTCTTGCATACTATACAAGCAATCAAAACCTGGAGATGGCAAAGGACTTGGAACAAGGCTATGTCGTCTGAAACTGCCAGCACAAAAGATTGACTCAAATACCGTTAAGTTGCATAATATTATGTAATCTAGCTGTACTGGCTATACTTCGTGACAGCTTACGTAAGTAGCACAGATCGGTAAAAGATCAAAGGTTTTGTCTCACACCTTGTGTCTCCATTGCAATTACCAATGCATGCTTGGAGACTTAGAGTAAGGTTACCACATGCATATTCCTTCTTGAGCTCAGGAATGCTGTCGAAAGTTTAGAAAAAGATGCCTAGCAAGTGACCTCTTTGTGTCACCAGTCACCTCACTGTTAGTTCTTTCTGGTTCCCCAACTTATGTGCTGACAAAACAGTAAAGTTTGTGTTGGGGAGGGTTCAAATTTAGGGGAGAATCCCCCCCCCCCCCCCCCCCCCCCCCCCCCCCCCCCCCTGAAATAAACACTGCTAACAAGAATGCAAACAAGCATTCTGTGGTTCCGTAACGTTGTCGGTAGAGATGGTGTTACTCTCCCCGAAAAGCGGAAAGGTCTGGTGTTCTGAGCAACATTTTTTGTCACACGGGGCGGAGCCGTACAGCATAAAGAATATCTTTAAAATTCAAAAGTCGAGTTTTTGACCCCTCAGTGCATATAGACTACTACTTGTTGAGCCGAGGAACACGATGGACAGTTATGCTGTAGCTGTGAAATAAAATTTCATGTGTTTATTATTCGCGATCTTACTCCTCCCACGAATACCGCAAAAATTTCCCCACCGCGAAATTGACTGCAACTACCAGTACCTTTTCTGCATGCATGCTCAATTGTAGTCAGAATCTACATTTGCAGATTTAACGTGTGTGTGTGTGTGTGTGTGGTGGAAGTGGGATGTTCGTGGGGCGGGACTAGACTAGTGACGCGCGACTTCAATTTACTGAAACTCGAATTCTGTGCGAAGAATGTTCAAGAACATTGGGCGCAGGCATGGGCTGGAAAGCAGCAGTTGAAGCGGATGCAATCGCGCGGGGAGCAGCAGTTGAAGTGGATGCAATCGGGGAGCAGTTGAGTGGACGTAATTGGGGAGCAGCAGCCGAAGCGGACGCTATCGGGGAGCAGCAGCCACAATTGTGGAGCAGCAACTGAAGCGGACGCAATTGAGCAGCAACTCTGCACAGAGAGCTGTCCGGCGCCGGATTATATACTCACATAGGCTAATGAGGGGGGAGTAGCTGAGCGAGCGAAGTGAGCAAAGCTACTTATAATTACCATGATTGTTTTTGTTTGTGGACACTATTTCCAGGTTGCCTTCTGGTTTGGAGGGATTGCCGGTGCAGGCCTCTCAGCCCACCTCTCGGGAACCTGGGGCACTGCAGCTGGAGTGGCACCTTCGCTAGGGTTCCTTGGAGGAGCTTGCATGCTGCTGGGTGCAAGAATGGCCTCCGGATGCACCAGGTATAGCCATTCATCCATAAGCCGGTGTTTGTCTTAGAGCAATGTTATTGGCTTATACAGTTTAGCAGGGCATAAAATTATGGGTAGTTCAACTTAGTTGCGTACGTCCAGTGCAATGCGTTAGTTGCACCCAACATTGGGTTAGTTGCAAATGCTGTTGGGTTAGTTGCTAGCCTCGTTCCCAGGCCACCGTCTCGGGCCTGGGAACGAGGCTAGGTTAGTTGCTTACTTCACTCAGTACTCAACATACTCTATATAAAGTAACGACAGTACCTTTGGAGTTGCTCTACTGTAGCCTCATTCCCATGTGGCCTGGGAATGAAGCCAGCTCTACTGCTGCTGCTGTCCCGCGTAGCTATGACATCATAGGATGCTTTTTGTTCCTGACTGCTGAAAAATTGGTCAAATTCTGTCCCGGGAGAAGCAGCCGTAGTGCATGGATGTTACTTCCCGTACAGCTTTGGTGCATTGATCGGGACTACTTTCGTCGCCATCGAATTGCAATGGTGTACAATGCATCAATTTGTCTTTCCAATCATGTACTCTTTGCAAGGGTGTGGCTTTAATTACCAGATCCTATATTTATCATGTCTTCCATTAGGTGCACAGTTGCTTATTACGCCATGTGCATGCGCGCAGCAGGGGTAGAGTGATCGGTTTGATTGTGTCCATTCGTCTGTCTGTCTGTCGGGGTACGTGACTCTAGATAACTAGAGGTGCTCAGCAGAGCATTACTGCACCACGGTTTAGGATAATTGTGAACACGTGTAAAATCATCTCTTCACTTCATTATGCAGTGGTCATGGTTTGTCTGGAATGTCTCTCCTCTCCACGGCTTCCTTCATCGCTGTGCCTGCCATGTTTGCCGGTGCAATGGGACTGGCCTTTGCTTTGTGAGCTATAAATTTCTTGATCCTGAAAAGTCAAACTGCCCAATATATATATGAGCTCAATTGGTTTATTGACTGCTGCATGCAGCTGGTATGTGTGCATGTCTGTTACGAATGTCACTTAGCTACATAAAACATATTTTGTAGTGTGGATTGAGCTCACTTATATTATTGTTTCTATAAGATTTATAAGTTTGTGCATCTATTCTGTTGCAATGTACTAGTTTGATGCATAATACGATTGCATGTTGTAGTTGTGGATATGCACATGCAGTCACCAGTGCCCCCCCCCCCCCCCCCCCCCCCCCCACACACACACACACTATAAACCCATATTTTTCAGATCTAGGTTGCTAAGTGTCACCAATTAAAGGGGTTGAAAGGTCATTAATGCATATGGCTAAAAACCAAGCAGGAGACAGCCTGGGAGCAAGGCCCATCTAGCTGTGTTTGACCATTCGTGCATACTGCATAGTCACTCACAACAGGAGCGCCGCGAAGCAGCGCGCTCATAAGCTCTCGCTCACAATGATGGCTTACATGCAGTATCCAAACTCTCTGTTCACTGACCAAAGCATGACATCTGTGAGCAGTGTAGGCACAAATCTGTGTTCCAACACTTAGATATTGAAGTTTAGAGTGAATGATATAGTAATACAGTTATTCTGTAACATCGCACAAGTACATGCAGTCACACATACAGAATCAAACACACAAAAGGTGGTTGTGATAGCAACGCTAGTAGTCTCCAACCGGCTCATATTGGCTGTGTGCTTCCTTCCTTCGTCTGCGGACATACGCAATGACATAGGCAGCAAGTATTAGTAACAGTAGCAGTCCGAGGACTCCGCCCACTACAATAGGGACAATCAGTTCCTGTAGTGCTATGTAGTCCTCCATACATAGCCTCCCTGTGTGCATTGTGCGGGGGTGTGTGTGTTTGAGCATGTGTGAGGGGGGATGAGGATACGTGTGTGTGTGCGCGCACGTGTGAGTGTGTACATGTGTGTGTGCATGTGTTGGGGGATGAGGGTGCGTGTGTGTGGAGAGGAAGGGTATGTGTGTGTAGAGAGGGTGTGTGTGCCAGTGTTGTTTTAGTATTTTGCTCAGAGAATGAATATGTTCCGCGCAATTTAGGAATTTGCGCAATCTCGAGATTGCGCAGCGCATTCTCGGAATCCCGAAATTGCGTGCCAATCTCGAGATTGCGCAAACAATCCTGAGATTGCGCAATCTTCGAACATTTGACTTAGCGCTATAGCCATGCGGTTGACAGCTAGTGCGCTCGTGGGACGGAAACCATTTATACAAGCGGTCTCCAGCTCCAGAGGTGACATAATGCGATCTACTACTTTGAGTGATGTCGTCTATCGATCAGCAGCGGGAGTTTTTGAGAGATTTTGTTCGGAGCGATTCGGGAAGAATGGCTGCCAAACCAGCAAGACCATACACGTGAGAAGGGCCAGAAGATTATCCACAGACTACGGAACGACCCCATAGCAGACACCTGTGGTTCCTGATTCAAGTTTTGGGTGAAATAGCGGGGTTTAGTCAGGAATCTCGAGATTGCACAATCTTGTCACTGCGCAATCTCGAGATTGTGCAGCAATATTGCACAATCTCGTGATTGGCACGCAATTTCAGGATTCCGAGATTGCGCAGCGCAATCTCGAGATTACGCAAATTCCCAAATTGCGCAGAACAAATACACATACAGCTGTACTGTAGTCTACTACAGTACACTGTACATTGTACGTGATTGTACATGTACATGTACAGGTACAGTAGAACTCACTGCCAGGATTGTCACTGTCTATATTGCCGGGGTAGATTACAGCCTGACTCATCTCCACATGAGAGCAAACCGGTTTTGTCTCGTTAACATTATCGATGCACGGATGGGAGTAGTGCTCGCCAGGCTCAGGCACACTGCCGTTGAAGTAGAACCACTTGGTACGCTCGCAGTAGAAATATTCATTGCGGCTGAAGGATCGGTTGAACAGGTCTACGTCCCGTGTGAAATAACTCTGCATGCCTTGCTCTGTGAGGGGTGAGGGGGGGAGGGGGAGAGAGGGGGAGAGGTGGCGAGCTTTTACTAAGCCGCTCACCAGTACTTGAACCACTTCCTACATGTGTCAACAAGAGATGCCCTTTAGCATACATTTGAAATCTCATGTGATACTACTGTTCTCTTACCTTCTGGGTTGGAGAATGAGAAACCTTCAAAACTGAAATTGAAGACCACTCCCCTTAAGCTCCAAGTATTGCCCTAGGTGAGAAAGGAAATTACATGATTGTACATGTACAAATACATGTACATGTGAAGCCCAGCGTAAAAAATATAGCATTTGATCCAAGAAAACTGCACAGATTGTAAAACTATGGCAGACAGCATTTAAAATATATTCTTTGTTTTACAATTACAACTATTAACAGTGCAGACTCTAACAACTAAATGTCATCTCTAATTAACGCACACCTAGAATACAGAATTAATTGCATAATTAACTTTGGTTTTTACTGCCGGGCTTCACACATGTAGTCAATGGTTTAAAAGTACCACAGTCATGCAATATTAAGCGCAGCTCACTTATGGAAATTCCCATCCCTATACACACACCACACATACCGCGGAGAATATCGAAGTGGCATAGAGAACACTCATCCACACACATCCACACACCACACATACAGTGGAGAGTGTTTAGTGGAGAACAGTCACCCACACACATCCACACACCACACATACAGTGGAGAGTGTTTAGTGGAGAACAGTCACCCACACACCACACATACCGTGGAGAGTGTTTAGTGGAGAACAGTCACCCACACACATCCACACCTACCGTGGAGAATGTCAGAGTAGTGGAGAAGTTATCGTTGCTGGTGTGGTTGCTCCAGCTCAGCACGACCGTCGAGGAGTTTTGTCCGCATGATCCTCCCACCTGTATTGCACTATGTTCATGCGGCAGTTCTTCCATTGAACTCTACAGGAAGAACAAACAAACAGCACACTGTGTATACTGCACTACATACAGGACTAGCCTCGTTCCCAGGCCGTCTCGGGCCTGGGAACGAGGCTAGTACAGGACAAACACATACAAATGTGTATATGACATGAATAAGGCAAATGAAAACCAGGTGCAAACATTACACTCCTGGTATAGGAAAAATTGTGCCGCGTAAATAATTAATATAATTAATGTAAATAACTCGTTCAAGTGACAGGAATGGCGCACAAAGATTCTGACTACACCGTCGTGATCGCTATCATGCACTGTCCCAACCGTACAATTTTGGTGCTGAAACTCACCTTGGTGGTGGAGATATGAACGCTTTTGTCTCGCCGTGGACGCCATTGCTCGAGCGCTCCATCGACTTCCGGTGGCAGTACCGTTCTTAGGAAAGCCACACGAACATTCTGACCACACGGCCGTGATCGCTGTCGTTCACTGACGCTTACATGCTGAAACTCACCGTGCTGGCTAAGTTGTGAGCGCTGTAATAATGTCTTTTGGTCGCCATTGCTCGCGATCGACTGGTTGCCACGTGGCATGTGCGTTAATTGGAACGAATTGCAATACTTAGCTTGCGCTACGGCGAGTCGCAACCAGGGTTGCAACGCGGCTATGAATGGTTTTATTCGGCACTGGAGAGCACTCTATCTTCCCTATATAGACTATAGCTATCATGGTACTCAAGTGATGTGTGATAATTGGAATGAACAGTCACACTTAGCTTGTGCTACCGTTTAACCTCGCCTACCAGGAGTGCGGTTGCCCCTCGTGAACTTAATACAAGTACATAACTTCGCTTGCTTCGCTCGCTCAGCTACAGTGTACTTCTCCTCGTTCGCCTACCGTGAGTAAATCTGGTGCTGGACAGCTCTCTGTGCAGAGCTGCTGCTCGCCGAATGCGTCCGCTTCAACTGCTGCTCCCCGTTTTTGTCCGCTTCAGCAGCTGCTCCCCGATTGCGTCTGCTTCAGCTGCTGCTCCCCGATTGCGTCCGTTTCAACTGCTCAGGCCCCAATTGTGTCCGCTTCAACTGCTGCTCCCCGATTGCATCCGCCAGCTGTTCTGGAAGATTCCAACCCATGTCCAATGTTCTCGAACATTCTTCGCAGAGTTCGAGGTTCAGTAAAGTGAAGTATGAAGGTCGCGCATCACTAGTCTAGTCCCGCCCCACGAACATCCCATTTCCATTACACACACACACACAAACACATGGTTAAAATGTTACACTCCTGTAGGCAGATTCTGATTGCAGTCATGATTGTGTTATATCTTACTCACTCAACGATAATTGCTGAGTGCCTCAGCATGAGGCAACTAACCTGTCCGTGTACGCCGCAATCTCGACTAGGGTTTGTATATGTATACATACGGCAGTAGTTAGTCACACTTCGGAATGAAATTACATGTACAGTAGCGGTCAATAAAAAGTTTACGTTCCGTTTACGTACAACGATTGTTTTACAGAGTAAAACGGCTCAAAAAACGGTGTGAAATTATTGCTACGTCAGCGTTTATAGAGCGGCTGCATTGACGTAACAAAACCACGTGACCGAGTACTTCCGCATGGCAAAAGAACATGGAGTTCAATGGCAGCTGGACGGAAACTACTAACTCACTTGTACTCGAGGTCGCATAGCTGCTCAATCTAATCGGCATGGTAACTGCGCTGCAGCGACAGTTGACACAGTAGTACTTCGTAAGTTCCGAGCTGCTTGCGTTTCTAAGATCACTGTAGAAATTGCTGCTTCTTGCCATGCAGTCTTATGAGAGAAATGGAGTATAACGGAGGGCGTCTCGGTTGTTTTACGGCCGGTGACGTCAAACGCAGCCGCTCTATACGCACCGTTTTTGCGTAGTAAAAACGTTTAACGCTTACAGCGGATGCAGCCTATATCCGATGCTGTTCTACCTGGGTTATGTTAGCCTCGTTCCCAGGCGCTCTTGGTGATTGGGGAGAAGAGCGCCTGGTATCCACTGTTCACGCATGCGCGAGCAGTTCCGTTACATTCTCCGTATAATTTATCGAGATACGTAAGCTGAAATAACACGGACAAATATTCGGTAAAATATACGGCTCCAACATCATGCGAGGCCATGGTTTCGAAGTCTGTGGACGTCAATACGCCGCTTCTGCCTTTCCGAAGTGGACGCGAAGCACGATACAAACAGTAAGACCCCATAGCTAGATAAATTCGACCTGGCCGTATATAGCTAACCATACAAACCTTTTTATGTACGTGCTGTATCGCTGTCAGTTGTTCGTCCTCAGCACCATTCCTGGCTTTCCGACCTTACTGAGGGCGTACGGCACGGCTTGGTTGAACAGAGCTGCGTCTTGTAGATGTAAAAGACTCCCGTGTTTCAGTAATGTACGGTCGTGCAACACGGACTAGTATAACAGTAGTTTCCAAGTTCCCCACAAAAACCTGGGGAGCCGCGCATGCGCGAACAGTGGATACCAGGCGCTCTTCTCCCCAATTACCAAGAGTGCCTGGGAACGAGGCTAGGGTTATGTTTTAGGCCCTGGATCTCTCTCCCTGCCGGTCTTTGTTCGATGTCCGCAGCTTTCGCAGAACCGGAGATACAGCTGCAACGCGATCGATCGCTGCCGAAACCCCGCCCACTAAGCGAAAGCTCTTGGAACTTCCACATCCCTCGAAAGGTTTGGCTGATTTTTAGATATGCCTTATTGGAAGGCCTTAACTATACACAGGCGTTTTTCCCTTGTCTGTAGCATACTTGCAACCGGAGATAAAGGTCGACGAACTTGGCCGCTTACTCGCGACGAGATAATTGCTGACTCAGCAACCGTAGTACGGACGGATTACGTACAATAAGAACGGAACGGACCGTACCGTAGAACGAATACGGAATGTAAACTTTTTATTGACCGCTACTGTACATGCTAAAGTTAACAGTTACATGTACATCCTGGTCGGTCTACGTGCGTTTTAGCGATGGACACAGCAGACAGGTGGGACAGAGCCGGTGGATGCCCGCAGCAGCTCAAACTCTTACTACTCTTGATATCCAGAGACAGTGAGCTAACCACACCATGAGTTTCAGCACTTGGGGGAGCTGCACTAGCCTCGTTCCCAGGCCTTCCACACCTCCAGCTTTTGATCGCTTCCAGTATGCGGAAAGCGATCAAAAGCTGGAGGTGAGGAAGGCCTGGGAACGAGGCTAGAGCTGTACTACATCACTGAACTTTGTCATCTCAACAGCAACCGATTACACATGGACGGGCTAGTGTACTTGAGGCCACGTGTATAGCCACATTCCCAGGCTCCTCCCCTGCACACACAGACGAAAATTTTTCTTCCCCGCACACAGAGGGGAGCCTGGGAATGAGGCTAGTACCGTAGTCGCGCGTTATTAGGCGCATCTCACTCATATAGGCGCATATTCGCTGTTAGGCGCAGGTTCAACTCTCGTCCCAGGTAAGTGCTGCAGTCTTCTTCAGCCATTTTCGATCCTTCGGAGTGGAAAACAGCTATATTCAAATTGAAGCGCACTTCCTATTCGAGGAATGTCATTATTATTATACATGTATGATTGTGTTATTAGGTGCATCTCGCTTATAGGTGCATATTTCCTTCCTGTGGAGTTATAGGCGCATGCGCCTAATAACGCGCGACTACGGTATATGTATTCTCTGTGCATATGCATATTTAGCAATAAGGCTGTGGTGGCTCATGCATATTTGGTAATAAGGCTGTGGTGGCTCACCATAACAGATCTGGTTGTGTCGTTGCCAGAACCATTGAATTTGACGTAAAAGATGGTGAATCTCAAATCGAAGGAGGCGTAGAGGCAGAGCTTGCCGTTGGTGTCGTTCACTCTGAAATCTGTACCTGTGATTGAATAGTCTGCCACTGTGGGGAGCAATGAGAATGTGTGTGCGTGTGTGTGTGTACATGTACGGTTATACATGTACATGTATCCCGATAGCAAGGGCACCACATGAGTGCATATAACTGTATATGCTGCATACAGCAGGGTTTATTTCAGAAAATATCACAAGGGGGGGGGGGGGGGGGGGGGGAGAACAGAGAGAAAGTTTGGGCTGGGGGGGGGGGGGGGGGATTGAATAGTGTGCGGCAGTGCACCATTTACATTGTAGGGGGGTCTGGGTTTGAATCTCTAAGGGGGGGGGGGGGGGGGGGGGCAAAACACTTCCAAGGGGGGCCTGATAAAGTGTAGTCTCTGACGCCAAACCCAAGGCCTACATTGTATGAGCATACGGCCCACATGGTTGGTAATACAACACACAAACATGTACTGTGTATGTCTACTGCAGTGACAAGTATGTCCAGGCTGTACAAAGGGGGGGATGGGGGGGGGGGGGGGGGGGGGGGGGGGGGGGGGGGGCATGGGGGTGGGAGCACTGCCATACACTCCACAGTTACAGCTACAACAGGCCTGCTTAGACATGTACAAGTCTTGGTACCACCTAATTGGGGCAGTGATCGCTTCCAGTATCCCGCCCCAAAAAATGGCCTTGAATACAGCCACAGTTATGACTAGAGGGTCTATGGGAGTGACTGCCCGTGTTGTGCCACTAGACTATACAAGTTCCGAATCACTCCCGTGGGTCTAAACGTTTGCACGCTCTTGTGAGTGGTTTGACCATTGACTATGCTGATTATTGGCTATTTAACGTGCTGTCGACTGCATGGCATTTTGCCCCTTGTGACAACATACTGAAGAATGTGTAGCAACTCCACCTCTTCCATTGTACAGGGTATGGGGTCAAGATAGTTTGGTTCCCAGACTCTTATGTGGGGCGGGCGGGTGGGGGGAGGGGGGCCCACCCCAGAAACGCAGAAGGATCTGGGAACAAACTAGGGTCAAGATGCAATGTGGCAGCTGTGACTGTGGTGCATATTGGAATGACACCCCTGCCACAAAATCAACTCATCGTCACTGATAAAAGTCGTGGTCGTCTTATTTACCAGACCGCCTTGTTTCTCTTGCTCGCCCCACCCCTTCCAACAGTAAATAAAGGGGCTTTTGAACCAAATCAACACTACCCAGCCCCAAAGCATTGCCATACCAAACCCACTGAGTTAGGTACCTGTGCATGTACAAGTACACTTGGGAAGGGTTGAGAACATGGATTAGAGACTCAAATACGATAAAGACTTGTTCTGCTGGTGTTTTACAGGCTAGAACAGTTGTATTACCTGTGCCAGTAAACTTGCAACTCATCAGCAGCAGGCAAATAAACGCAACACCTCTGAACACAACGTTGGAGCTCATGGCCGATTCTATCCGTACACAAGTCGTATAAGTACACCAGGTTGAACTTCACTGAGCTCGCCAACAAACACCCTCCAGACCGTTGAGCACAGCTCTCTACTATACTTCAGGCATAGCTATTAGATTAGCAGTAATTCCTACACGTACATGTAGCTAGCTACAGTACAGTTGTTTGTGTCTTCTTGCAGGCTTCTTTGTCATGTGATTATAGCTAGTCACGCGCGTATCACATGATAATCATGTGATGCAGTTATTAACACGTGTGCTTTGCACAGTGTGTATTCGTTGCGTCGACGTCGACGACGGCGAGTAGCTCAGCCTCATGTTTGGAAGTTTGAGTACAGAGAATCTC